>VXBJ01002884.1:21249-55954 GCA_013400055.1 Nycticryphes semicollaris
GTCTTCAATTTGTAAATTGATGAACTATATATATGCAAGACTGAGTTTCCTCTAGGCTTAATATTTATAGGCTATTATCTCCAAGTACACCAATTTTTAAAAATAATGCTGTAGTGCTGCTTTGGGGTGTACACAAGTGCTGGAGTTTGCACCTTTGTGCACCGGTAACAAAACTATTTTAAAACCTGAATCTTTTGAAAGGTGAAGAATTTGAAGGGTGGCACTCTGCAGGGGGCTGAAATTCTTTTGAAGACTTGAAGTTGGGACCTAAAGTCCAGACATAAAGATTACCATCAAGGAAATGAATTATCTGCACCTATTTTATTTTTTCTTTAAGTCTTGGTTACCATTGCTCATAATTGTAATTGCATGCGCATTTAAAATTTAATTAAAAAAAAAAAGACAAATTAGATTGAAAGCACAAGAAATTCCTTGGGGTTTAGTTAACCTACTTCTAATTGTTGGTTTGTTGCCACCACAATAGATGTGGCTTTCTAAGAAGGGAAGTCTTGCGTGGATGCTCGGAAATGAAAAAGGTCTTGCCAATTGCAGTCTGTCTCTTCTGTTTAACTACCTCTTTTTAGGATTTCTGACCCTGAAACTAAGAGACTATTGTATAGGGACACTTAAAATCATGAAGCATGCAATTTTAAGGCAATTCCTTTGTTTTTAAAAGAATTCTTTTCATGACATAGAGCATCTTTTTATTCCAGAGGAACGTGTACCAGTGTATGGTATTATCATTGTATTTCTCAAGGATTTTAATGTGTTCTGTGTATCTCTTCTTAACTTTTGCTTGTATATTCACCTGGGTTTTGTATCTGTGCATCTTTCTTTCCCTGTGTTTCTGCCAGCCTTTATAAAGGGTGATATACCAAATATGAAACTCTTTTTAGAGTTTTTGTTGTTTATGAGTGTTAGTCATGGTAATTACTAAGTATGTGACCAATGAAACCAATGAAAGGGTTGATTTTTTTTGTTAGTTTTGGGGTTTTGTTTGGTGTTGGTTTTTGTTTTGCTTTCAGTAAACGAGCTTTTTGTTCTGGAGATCATTTCTTCCACTACGTACTGTAACCTTTGTTGTCCTTTTGAATTCTTCAAAAGAAGTGGGAAGGGGTTTGATGTTCAGTAGTTAATAACAGATGTGTGTTCTATTGTTGGCAATGTCTACCTTTTAAATTAATTATATTTTTTATTAGTGGGGTGCACTGTGTTAATGCATTTCTATTGAAAACCTGAGCATGGAGAAGAGAAGAGGCACTGCTGACATAGGTAATTTTCTTAAACTCATCTGTAATTGACAACATCTATAAAAAGAACTGTGAAAGGCACCTACTGTTTAAAGAGGCTTGTAAACTAGTGCTGTTGATATCAGTAGTGAAATTTCTCAGTGAATGCAAGAACAAATTCTACATGGAAGATATGTCTACGTTTTGGACACTGGATGACGTAATAAGGTAATGTGCTGTTTGGCATGTGTGTCAGAGTGTCTGTTCAGGTCATAAGTTGGGTATGAAAAACAGACATGCATCCTTCAGTGTTTGAGTCATGTTTGTCAGTGCTTGAGAAATGCTCTTTTCTGTAAGTTGTGAAGCCCCGTTGAGAGCAACGTGCTAAATCTGGTTGCCAAGAAATCTGCCACATTTTGCCATTGCGTTGAAAGTCTCTTTATGGAGTTTTGTGACCAGACGTTACTGAGAGAAGTGTAATGGAAAGAAGGAACATCTGTGTGTCATGCTGTCTGCTGGTGGAGTTGTTCTGGTCTGGTAAAACAGGTAAGAGCTTTAGGGTTCTTCACTTGTGGAATTCCTTCATCCTCACAAATTGTTTCAATACTGAGGACCTCTTTAAAATTTAGAGAGGGAGGAATTGGGAATTATAGTGAAAACTGGTATCTGATGGAAAAGAGACACAGTCCAGAATCCTCATTTACCAGGAAAATAATAACCAAGTAATCCCCTGAGTAATAACTCATGCCCAAAAGCTGGATCGGTCTTTAAATTTTAGTGATTTTTATCTTAGCTAAACATGTGAGATCAGGTTAAATTCCTGAAACCTGATCCAGGTCTTACTAAATTCAGTGGAGGGACTGGAGATCCAAAATGGTTTGTTTTGAATAACACTTCTCCCATGATGAGAAAAGCTGAAGAGTATGTACAGTTCTGGAGAGGAGGTTTCCTTGTTTACTACTCAGCAGGAGAACTTAGATTTGGAGTTATGGACAGCTGACAGTAAAGAGCACTCTAACAAAGTTGTGGATTTTGTAATAGTAAAATATCTTTGCCTCCATCTGCATGTAGCCTTTAAAAAATTCACACTACTGCTCCCAGTTCTGTCCTGCACCCTTACAATATTATGTAGTGATGGCATCAACCTCATCATTCCTACTGTTAGTAACACTTCAAAAGAGAGCCGAGTGTCAGTGAAGGTAACACTTTGAAAGTTATGGGTGTGGAGAAGGTGGGTAGTGGTTTACCACACAGGTGTACTAAAGCAAATGAATAACTTTGTTCCTCTGTGAATCCTCCCTTCTTTCCTCCTTCTCCAGATAACAATGCTTAAACTTTACATAAATAGCTGGAATACTGTGGAGGGCCTGATAAGCAGATTTCTTCATCCATGCTGAGTCTCCCTTATATCATATACCCATTGCATTATCTTGTGTAAAATGCTTATTGCAATTTCTCCCATTTAGTCTTCTGTATATATTATCTATAATCCATAAGGGAGTGTATGTATGAATGAAGGACAATATCCCATAAAAGAAGAAAATGACTTTTTAAGTTGCAAACAACGTAGCCTTAATGGTATGATCTCATTATGTTAGGGGAAAAAAAAAAAATTTCTAGTATCACCCTTTATACTGCGGAGCTTAATTTAATTTTCTGTTTCTTTTTAATTTTCCAGATATTTAATCAAGCTAAGCTATAAAAGAAATAGATAATGGTGTTGAAATAGGTTATAGGGTCTATGCCACAAATTCTTTTTGCAAATCTACCCTTTTAAAGAAACACTATAAACTTCCAGTGTGTTTGTTATGTGGGAAACGTCAAATTAGGAACTTTGAAGTAATATAGTAGTAGTAATAGCACCATCTTTCCTTTTGGAGAGTTGTGTTCTGAACTTTGAAATCGGGAGTGTGAGTGTATTTCTCAGTGCTCCAGTGCTCTGCTGTATGTAGGTATTTTGAAGTTCTGAGGTTATTAAACAGCATTATTTGTAAGAGGGAAGAGGAATTAACCTAAGGTCTTAGCAAATACTGGTATTCAGTTGCATTTGTGTACTCTGCAATGCTCTTACTTCCAGTCAAGTTATAATCGGCAAATAGGTGGTGGAGAAGCTGCCTGGGGTTATCCAGGCAACACTCTGTCATTGGGGGATTGTTATGTAGTCTACACTCAGACATTTCTTTTGGTTATTTAAATGGTTTTTTTCTGGCCTACACTTTTTTTTTTTAAAGAATTTTGAATATTGGAGCGTTGTTCTTTTCTCTGGAGACTATTCTGAAGCTTCTGTTTCTTTCCTAGATATTATAGTTGTCTGCGTTGCCACGTTCTTTTTTTTTTTTCTTTTTCCTGTTCATTGTATAGGCAAGCTCTGAATATCCAGGTTTTTAATTTGTTTAATTTTAAATATCAAATATCTGCACAATAGCCTTTTCAAGCAGATACTATTTTCCATAATTGATATCCTTCAAGTTGCACCAGTATCTCTTTTGGGAATGGAGTGGCTGAACCCAGATGAAAGACTCCAGGCAGAGTCAATCACAACTGGACTGTGTTGCCAGTCTCTCCGTGGGCCCCGGGACATGGCTATGTAGATAGCATCAGGACCATGGTTGTGCCTCCTCCCCTCCTGGCTGGAGGAAACAACTTCAGGGAGCAACCAGACAGAGACACCAGCTGGTGCTAACAGCTGCAGGAGCGGCACAGCAAAGGCTGGAGGCCACGCAGAGAGCAGTTTGCCATTCCAGCCGAGATCTGTGCTGCCCTGTGCTCAATGGTGGTGCAATCAAAACTCACCTCAGTGTTTCTTCCTGATTCTTGTCTGGTTTTACCCTCCTCACCTTATTCTAGACTGCTGCCTTCTCTTAGCTTTGTGGTTATGTGCCCTCTTCAAAGGAAACACCTGTTCACACATGCATTCTTCAAACTGTGTAGATTATTTCAAGCCCTTGCCATGCTCATTGTACCTTTCCTTTTCCTGTTAGACTTTGGGACAGTTCCTAGCCACCTTTCTGTTGCAGAATGCCTAGCACTTTAAGGAGACACTGTAGCTATTTTTTATTTAACCATCATGAACTGCAAGAGTAAATGCAGTTGTTACTACTGCTGGTAGTGACATTGGAGACCTCTGTCTGGTTTCTGGTTGGCTGTGTGCCATAGATTTAGGAATGTGGCACATAAATGTCTGCCGTAGCTTGAGTATCTGAGTTTCAGATTACGTTTCTCAGTACCTATCTGCTGTTCCTTCTTCTAAATTATTTCTTATTTGACCATTTTTGGTGCATTGTTTCATGTTGAAAGCCCACTGGTCCTGAGTGTCAGCGGACAAAAGCCTTCAGTGGATTTTTGCACAAAGCCCTTAGTTTTGGTTTCGTAATTGTGACCAAATTTCTGTCAAATCTGTCCTTAAAAATAAGCAAATAAACCAAAACAAATTGTATAATGTCTTATGTTATTAAATAACTGTCAGGTACTGCTTTCATATACAATAACATTTCTGTTGTGGGTGACAATCAAAATGCTTATTGCATTATGCAGCATTGAATTTTTAAAAAGCTTGTAGACACTTGGTGAAGTGCCATTTTTGGTTTCTTTACTGGAATATAGGTGCCTTTAGCTATGCCAAGAAGCATTTGAGGTGCTATTACATTTTGAATCATTGCAAGGTTTGGTTCTGTAGTTTTGCTTTCTAAGGCTTCTTTTCTTCTTAAAATAACTACAGTAAATATAAAGTTTCTAAGAAGTTGAACCTTACTGAACCTGGAACATAGGCTCCTAGGGAGAGGGGAATTGTAAAATTTTTTGTAAAGCACTAAGCACATTTATGGCACTGTAGCTATATAGGCCTGAGAAAAGGAAAGTTAAGTTTTGTGATGTGTATTTTCAGTTGTCTCCCCCAGACCCTCTACTTTGAGGAGAAGTATGCAACTTTTCCTAAAATTAGTCCTGAATTATGCGGTTCCCTTTGATTGTGGGAGGATCCTGTTATGTCCAGAGCCCCATTCAGGTTACTGGATTTCTGTATACTTATAAGTCCACAGAAATAAATGCATCTCAGGGCTGCCTTTCAGTGAAATTCTGTTATGCCTACCTTCATTTGAATGATATATTTGCTCATAAGAATGTTTGGAAATAATTCTGTAAATCTGCAGTAACTGTTGATTGGGATTGCATATTTTCACCTCTCTTTATTTTTTTTTTTTCATAGAAAAAGATCTCTGTCCATGCTGTAGTTGCTTCTTTTAAAACTCCTGGGACTAATTGGGAGAGAAAAAAGGGAAGCTGCTACCTTTGAATATCCTCCTAGGCCTGATTTTGGGATCCTTGGGGTGTGTGGTGCTTAAGCATGAATTCTTAGGATTTTGTGCATGATGTGTATTGAACATGGATGAAAGTTGCAGGACTTTATTCTAGGAGGTGTTTGGGAAACTCTTCGATTACGGGGGGTTTTTTCTTAGAGTACTAGAATATTTTACAGCTGTGACTCTCCTGTTTTTCTGTATGGATATAACCACAGTCCTGTGTACCTTGACACTGCCTTACATCTTAGTGCCTGCAGAAATGTCTGAGTGACTGCGTGAGTTAAAATCTTAGTGTGTTTGGAAGTAATTGAAACAGAGAGATTCAGGGAAGTGAATGCATGTTGTAGTTTAGGTTGGGCTTGCCAACAGACGAACAACAGATGCATAGTTTGGAAGGAGGTTAGGAGTTTTGAGGTTAAGCCAGCCAGCATCTATGAAATGGAATTAGCACTGCATGCCTTTAGTGAGAAATAGGACTCTCCTTCCTCATGTCACCTTCTTAGCCACTATTTTTCCTGCTGTTTGTGTCCTTTTGCATTTGTGGTATTGTGATACAGATTGTTGGAAGGACAAGCCAATAGCACTCCATGTACCTTTCTGGACATATTCCTTTATGCATCATCTGTTCTTTTCTTTGTGTAAAAATAGAAGGAGCAGGGCAGTGGTGGGGCAGCTAAAACTGATCACGGAAGTAAAATCCTTCATGATAACTAGTGTTTGCCTTAAGATTTGTTCAAAAACTTATGATGTTGTTGGTAATAAAGATTTTAATATGGCTGCATGTTTTGCTGAATAGTTGCTTGGTAAATGAAAGGAGGAAGAAGTGGGTGGTTTGGTTCTTCGCTGTATCTGTGTCACTTCTGTCCAGGAGCATCCTCTTAATTTCATTTCCTGCCTTCATGGGCTGTCAGACTCTCTCAGCTCCAATGTATTACCTTCCATTATGTGCCCTTTCAATGCAGTTATCTATCCTCTTACCATGTTTGGGTTTGGAATTTACCAGCACGGAGAAAGGAGAAAGCTGTAGCCAATGACTGGTGACAGTATAAGCTGCCTTAAGAGGAAGAAGGTATCCTTTTACTCTGCAGTGATTGATTACCTCCCCACTGTAACGTAGAAAACAACCCTAGGGTGTTAGGGAGGCATTTGACAAACCAATGTAACCACTCTCCTGCATGGAGAGAAATGACAAGTTCTCCTGTGTGACAAGTTCTCTCTGTGTGTAAGCACAGGAGAGCCTCTACTTAAAAAGATTTGATCTGCTGAGAGCCCAGTGAAGTGTAAAGCTTAGTAGGAGGTAAAAATGTTACTTTTCTGTAAAAAAAGAATTATAAAAATAAACATAATTACAAAAACTGAGGATAGATTAATATAAAACGTAGCCTCTCTCACTGCTTACAAACTGTGAAGTTTTTGAATTGTGAAGTAGAGCCAGTTTAGTGATACGTCTGTTTGCAGAAACGTGGTTAGGATGCAGTGATCACACTTGATGGCTGCGATGTACCAATGTACCTTTACAAGTACCCTTGTATGTGACTAGAAGCAAGCCTTTATGGTTTGCTGTGTTTGAGATAAAGAAATATAGTCTCTCCTACCATGAAAATGGGGCCTTAGTTGAAAACGGATTCAAAGATGTGTTTTAAGACACATTTCATAAAGCACCAGAGTTTTATCTGCAGAGTTAGTCCAAGTCTCTGGGTTCTCTCTCTCTGTTATGGTATTGTTCTGTGATGGGATTACAAATCACTATGATGTGATGCCAGCTGAGCTATTGAACTAGAAGAACCAGAAGAGGCTCCTCTTGTTTTTATTCCAAAGCAGAATCCTTTGGACAGAGTGACCTGCTGTTAACAACACCATTTTAAAAAGAAGGGTGAAATTTCCCCAAAGGTAACTGGGGATTTTTATCTCCCCTTCAACAAAAAGCAAAAGATTTTTGGGTTGGGGAAGTGGGAGAAAATGGCCTGCTTCTGGTTACAGTTCTTTTCTGGGCCTGCTCTGTTTTGTGGGCATCCCAGCCATTTTTTTTATTGCATTTGAGCCTGGTGATAGAAACGTATAAGAAGAAAATAAAAGTTCTTTACCAATGTGCCTCTTTCCCTATTTCCCTTTCTTTTGTGTGGATAGGGACATAAATATAAATATAAATATATGTGTACATATTTGAATATTTAAATGCACACACGTACACCAAATCCTTGTATATAACAAACAAGTTAACCTAACATAAAAAGCTAAAAGAAAACTCAAGATTTGGGAACTGCTCATTTATTTGTTAGTGGGGAAAGATAATTTGGACCTCTTGAAAAGGAAAAACTATGGTACTTGCAGTAAACTGAACTGCAAACAACAGGAATAGTTAAATGCGACACCTTGTTTTTCTATTTTCCAAAATCTTTTCTGTTCTGTTCCTAAGTGTTCTTAATTAATTACTGGTTTGAGACTTGTGACTTATGAAGAGTGTCCAGAATTTCAGCACAAACCTGTAGTAATTTTCTATGTTTACGGACCTTCAACTTACTTTGTAAATACTAAGTAATAAAAAGATTCTGGTTTGTCCACATGAAATTTTTAGAGAGCAACACACCTAAGAAGATTCAATCTGTGTATAATAGAGAGAGATTTCAAAGCTGCTGTGCAATTAAAGTTTTTGTTCATGAGTTTGGAGTACCTTCTTTCCTAATTGGATCTAGGAATGATGGGTTTTGGTGTTATGAAGGGGGGAAGGACTGTTGACTCTTACAGCTAGGCGCTCTAGGAAAGAGACAATTATATTTCCTAATCTGTTGAGAGTGTTATTGTCAATATGGCAAAAATATGACTTCTGTTGACAAAAGTAGAGAATGAATAACATATTCAGGAGCGAGCATCCACAGCATATGTAGTCAAAGTAGTGTTTTTTGAAAGGAAAATAAATAATCATAATTTTTTTCTTCTTATTGACGAGATGGGAATTGTGAGAGTGGGACTAATATAGTCTCTGCTAGCTTCCTCCTTGGAGAGCAGCTTTTCTGAATGAGAGGTGAATACACCCTGTACAGATCCTAGGAGATCCTCACAGCACTTAGTGAGGTTCTCTGAATTTCGTTTTTTAATGAACCATGTTTCATTCAGCTTTTTTAGCAACAGAATGAAGGTCATCTTCCTGGATACACTAGTTAATCCTCTGACCTTTGGAATCTAACCCTGAATCCAAGAAACTGGTTGGTTTTGTTATCTTGAAATACCATTTTAAAAAGTTCACGTCTCGTCTTATTTCTGTGATGTAAAACAAATTCGTAGGCTTGTGTTTTGTGATAAGTTATGCCCAAATATCAGGATCTTGCTGAGAAATGGGGACTATCCCGTTGTTGTTTTCACAATAGAAGGGAACTCTTGTCAAATGTGTGCTATTATACCTGTAATGCAACTTTATACCCTACTCTCTGTTTTTACAAGCTTCTGTTATATCTACTGTCTGCACTAGGTTTAAAGCCTGACGCTGAATTACAGAAGAAATTTAATGGAATGTATTAGACGCTCATATGACTGGCTCTAGTCTCAAAAAAGGTTGCTCCCTTGACATGGTGAGCTTCAGAAATTGATTCACGTACACTGAGAATCGATTTGAGAAGTCTCTCTGGCCTTATGGGACAGCAGTGAAAAGAAACTCAATAAAATGGTGGTGTAAAAGCCATCTGGAGTAATAGGCAGTAGCCAAGATCAAGGAAATTGGAATAGGTAAATGTTCAAGGGGCACTCTCACTTTGAATTTGCATTTTAACTGATTAAGAAAACAACATGATATTAAAGGGCAGTTTAAAGGTAGAACTTTATTTTTTTACTATTGGCATTCTTTTCACTTTTATGCTAGGTATTTTTAAAAGGTACATAAGCCACAATACCAAGACAATTCTCAGGTCTATTCTTTCTTGTTTTTCTTTATTGCATCGTTCTTGGAAATGTCTTCTGTCCCAGGCTGGTAGTATTTTTTTCATGAAGTTATTCTCCTAGGAAAGGATACACGCTACCAAAGAAAATAGTGTAGTTGGCTACATAGAAAACATTCCTAAACAGGGCAGGCAAGTGAACTGAAGAACGAAAGAGAATACAATAAAACAAATTTAAAAATCTATTCTCTGCTGGTTAATAAGCTTAGAAATTACAGCAATAGGTTTTTAACTTTGTTGGGGTAATGTGATTTTCAGTTTGATGCAGTTCTTTTTTTAAAATTTTGACTTGTTTACAGGGGTCAGTAGAAGCTAAATCTGGAGGAGATTATAGATAACCACTTCAGACAGGTCCTGGGCTAGAATATTAGACTTTAGCATGGAAAAACACTGTCAAAAATCTATCCTCAAATAACAGAGAAATCCCTTGTTCAGGTAAACTGAAATTCACACTGTAGAGGGCAATGTGCAATTTATTGCTAGTGTGGCAAATCAGGATAACTGACAATCGTTGTGACAAACTCTCAGGTTAAGGAAATACATGGAATTTTTTTAGGCGAACCTGAGTTGTTTGCATGTCTTACATGAATGATTGGAGACTGGAAGGATTTCTAGAAGGATTTCAAATTAGATGGAGGTTTTATGAAAGATTTCCAACTTCAGGCAGCTGCACTTCCCAAGACAATGCTTGAAGCAGGGACTGTGATGCAGTACGCTCCCTTTCCTTACAGAGAAGACAGTCAGGGCCCAAACAGGCAGTTACTTCCATGTAACATGGGTTGTTTCTGTAAGGAGTCAAAGAGACTAGAGGGACATAAGTAGGCAGTAGTTACTTCAGTCCACTGATGCCAGCATAGACAAAAATACATATGGCTTTTTGGAGGTGTGAAGTTAACTAAGACTTATGAAAATATTGGCTTGTCAAGTCCAGTATATTGATGAAGAGTTCTTATTGTTATCTCTTTATCCTGTGGATACATCATTTGGTTTTGTCCTTTCCTTAGACAATTTTTTCGGGTTTTAGTACTCACATGGGATTGTTTTATGAAGTGATTGTCTCCACTGAGCATGCAGGCACACTTTTTAGCAATTGATATATGTAAGCCACGTAGTTTATTATGGTAGATGTGTTTGTATAGGATTCTTATTGATTTTCTCGTGTTCTAGTCAATAATGAAGTGAAGCGATAATAAAGCATGTATGTGCTGGGTTTGTTTTCTTTACCTCTGCTGTGACTTGAACACAGCATTGTAATTTTTTTAGATATGCCAAGTGCAGTGGAGAAGAAATCTTTCTCTTGGGTAAAAAAATGCAGGATTACAGCAGTAACTTCTGTTTGCTACTGCATTTGTCCTTTGTAGCTAACCCTTGTGTGCTGAGAATCCTCACTTTTCTTTTTACATCATACAAAGGTCATTTTGGATCTTTGTTCACAGAGGGCTTACATCTGTTTCTAGTGAAGCCAATGCTAAAATTCATATTGGTCAAAGAGAAGGATAGAGACTCCCATCTAAAACAAATGCTGTGTGAATATGAAGCAATATCAGAACACATTAGTTTTTACATGTGTGACAAAATATTGCTTGTCCAGTCACTGGTATTTTTGAAGGAATCTTGTTGTTATGGTGTTAAGATGACAGCAGCTTAAGAATACTTTGGTTGGCACTGGAAACTTGTATGATCCAACCTGCTGATGAAAAGTGTGTTTTATGTGTGCTGCAAAAACTGGAATACCTGCAACCTAATTGTACAAATGTACTATCCCATAGCATTTTATCCTTCATTTCCTGCTTTTCTGACATTTTAGGGATTCCAAACAAAATGGAAATGTTTTGATGGAAAGCATCATTTTAAAACCTCATTTAAAAAAATAGAAAATAAAGTTGGAAACTTAGGTGTTTTATCATTTAGAAGTACAGTCTCACAGAGGAAGTTACGCATCATAAATGTGGATATAAAGCAGACTAGAGGTGTAACAGCCAATGTCACCAAAGACCACAAAGAGAACTCGGGGGGAGAATCACATGATGAACTAGTATTTATTTGCACTCTCCAAGACGATACTTTACCTACCATTAATTAGCACCTTTCCATTAAAATAACAATGACACACCTCATTATCTAAAAATACTTTGAAACCCTCTAAAGAAAAAATTGTCTAAATCTGGAAAAAGAAAAATATAATTTGACCAATGGAAACTTGTCAAGAAAAAACAAACCCCATGATGGAACTCCATAGGAAGACAGATTGTATGTTACTGTCTTATTGAGGTTGGGACAGTATCATGAAATATTGTCAATGCAGGGCTCTTCCAGGTGGTCACTACTAGGTCTTTCAAGCAATAGAACTTAATAAATGTTCTCCTCCACTTGGTCATTGGAGAGTGGGCTTTGCATTTCATGTTTTTCTTGAACTTAATTTGTTTGTTGTTTCTTTTTCTTTTTTTTTTTTTTTTTTTATTTTATTTTTTTGTTCTGTATGTGAAAAAAAAAAAAAAAGAAAAGATAAAAATTAGCAAATCTTTATTTCCTAGTGAATAGAGATTGCATCTCTCCTCCCAGGGCTTGCTCAGGGTCAGTAACAACTTCTGTGAGAATGATTTATTGACTTCTCTACTCTGACCAGAATTAAAACTGTCACCAAAGGGCCTGTAGTCTCTAGACACTGGATTGGCCTTCTCAGTCAATCTGCCAGAAAGATGGCTTTTGTTACATAGCAATTAAAAGACTTATTTCATGGTGAGTAACTGAAGGGAAGTGGAGGGCAGAGAGAAAATGGTTAACACACTAAGGCAGAAATAGTACAGGGTGCTAATTCTGTGCTCATATACAAGTTTCTCCTTTTCCATCATCTATCCCTGAGGCTCATTTTCCACTTTTACTTTGTCTGTGTCTCTTGATTTATTGAACCATCTTTGGGAACCTTGGAGGCTTTATGAAAAGTGTGCTAAAAATGCTACAAGTTTACTTCATGGCATCTTAAACCTAGCTTCATGAGAGATCAAGGTCTGTGTGATCATGAACAGTTTTACCATCCTTGCTGTCTTTCATCTTTTTCCTCTTGCAGCTGCGGATCTGTTGGCCAGTTTAATCCAAATTTGACAAGAAGGGTAACAGCCTCCACTGTGCTGTAGAGGGCATGCCCCTTAGTGCTCTGTAGAGAAAACACCACCACAGGTATAACCTATTCACATGCTAAAAGACTACAAGTGAAAAGCTCTGTTGTGGAAATTGTAACTAAAAGAAAATTTTACAGGTTGGCACCTTGTTGGAAACCAACTGTTGCAGAAACCCATAGGAAACTTGCCTTCATCACTTCCGTTTCTTACAGTCCTCCTAGTTCTGTTACCAGCCAGCTGCTTAACATCTCTGGAAAAGGGCTGTCCCTGTGGAAATAAGTGTAAGGTCTATGTGAATATCAAAGGCATGTCATTAATACAGTTCTTGTCGTTGGAACCAAGCTTATGCTGAATCAAAGGGTTAGGATTCTCTTTGTTTTGCCTTTGTGTTGGTTTTGGAGAATTAATGTCTTCTCATGCTATGACGTTCTGCACTGTGGGATGCGAGGGAGGAAACAATGCTTTTTTGCATGGCTGGTTGAAATTATGTGTGTTCCTCACTGCTTATTGGTCTGTTGTCTTCTCGCTTGATGACTGGTGTATCGCATGAGGGACTCCAGGCCTTCAGGCCTTACAGAACTGCCATTCTAGCAGCACTTAGTGAATTACACTATGTACGTGGTGCTGGCATTGTGGATTTTACGTTTTTTGGCTGCAGGGATGGATTGTATCAGGGAATTGTTCAGCAGACCTGAAAGATTCTCCTCTTATTAATATGGCAGCCAGTTTTTAACAGGTTTTGTAGGACACTTTCAGACATACTTTTAGCCACAGCTTCCTTTCCCAGCTGACTTTCCATGGTGAGGAATTGGTGTCAGAAGTCAGTACCACAGTGGCACTGTGGGGATTGAAATGTGTTTCAAGCCCTATTTTGCTAGATTTAATAAGTCTGTAAATGTTTTTATTCCAAACAAATACTATATAGAAAATAATAATAAACTTAATTGAATATGCTTGTTACAAAGGGATTAAATAACATCTCAGACTTGCTGAGGAAATCTCTAACATAGCTATGAGTTGAACTCCAGATTTCTGTGTATCAGCATTTCTGTGTATTAGCATAGTTCTTTAATGACCAGATCCTACAATTATTTTACGGGGGAGGTGTTCTTTGCTGAAACATCTGTGTGCCAGACTGGCTTTAGTATCATACGTGGACTAGAAAGTAGATCTTTTTCTTACTGAACCCTCTTTGTCAAATAAAATTTTGGTGAAACTTAATCCCCAATTATATTTAAGATTTATAGCAAATAAGGAAGTCACTATGAGTTTCTCCTACCTTAGTCTCCCAACACATCTTAGTTTGTTCATTGTTGGAGCAAATGTGTCCCCTATCAGAACTGAAGGCTGCTCTTCCTCTCTGAGAGAATTTCATCTCAGGTGGGTAATGATCCCTAGGGCCAGTTTAAGAGAATTGATTTAATTTAAGGTGTGCACTGATCTGAATTTGAAATAACTCTCACAGGCCTTTTTATTTAGTTTTGCGGGCTTTTTTGTTCATGACTTCACATATCCAGAGAGTTCTTAGTGGAATGTCCTTTTACTTCCCATTGAGCACGATAAACAAAGCATAAAAGCTCATGACAAAGAGGAAAGTTAGTGGCATTGCAAATAAGAAACATTAGATAGAAGTGTTAAGAGTTTTGACTTGCAGTATTGTCACTGAACCCAATTTGAGTTTTTTGTCACAACAAATAGTTAAAAAAATGCCTTTGCTGACAAGTGTGGCAATCTTGCAGGTTTTCTTAGGGGTAAGAGATGAAGGCTTCATCCTGTCATGAGAATAGCTGTAATTTACAAAGACTGTATAGGAAGGAGACTGTTGTTAGACCTGAAATAACATCTGGTGGTACATTATATCTAGGCTGTTTCCTATTTTATTGAAGGTGTTTAATATACATTAAAGTTCTTTGGGAACTGGGAATCTCCAAAGCTTTTGGGTTTTTTCCTCCAGTATAGAGTAGAAATACACCTGCCTGCTCTGGATGTATTCATTGCCTCCCTACCTACCTCCCTACCACCCCGTACTTCTATGATGCAAAGGAGGAGTTCTAGACATGGCAGGTTGTTGAGTCTTGGGAATCCTGACCTAGTGACCTCATTGAATGCTGTTTATTTGATAACAGGAAAGTTCATGTTAGCTTTACCATATCTTTCTATGTCGTGGAGAGTCTATCAACTTACATTTAACTGTGCATGTAACTTTAAAGAAAGAACCAAGATCCTGGTCTCCACTTTTATTCTGGTCCTTTCAAAGACTATTCACATGCTAAAAGGCTGCCTAAGTCAAAACAGGCATCAAGTTCTGTTAAACGATTTGTCTTTCATTTGAGGAGACAGAGCTCTATCAGAGTTGTGTGTTAAAACAGCTCTGTAAACTGAGATTTTTGGAAGGGAAATTAAGAATAAACACCACTTTGGGGGCATTATTTGGTTTGAGATGAAAAACAACTTGTGTAAAAAAACACAGAAAACTCCAAACCAATCCCCAACCAAACTAATTGTTTTGGGAGAACAGAATATAAGTCAGGACAGTGTTCAGATTTTTTTTTTGTTTGTTTGTTTTTTTTTGTTAAAACAGCTTCTGGTGGAGAGGACCAGTAATTTCTCAAAATAGGGGTTAAAATTCCTAAAATAGCAAACTTTAGGAATTCTTAAGAGTCAAACTTTCCAGATAATTTGTCAGTGCTGTCATGTAATTAATTCATGGATGAGTGTGCAGTGGAGGTGCATGATGTAGACAATGCCACCAGAAATGCTCTCACCTTTCCCAGCTAACCCTTGTCAACATCTGAGTGCTGCTGTCTTTTCTGGGACTCAGTATCTATGTCTATGTTTCAGGTATGTTAATGGGTGTTATGCATGTCCCTAGAAAGTCAGGAATTCTTAATTTTCAGGCTTGGACTAAAACGTTGGTAGCTAACCCTGCTGGAGACGAAGTAGAACTGGTGTCATCAAAACAACCTGTGGGGTGATGCAGACAGTGGTTCTCATTCCAACTCTAATATAGCTTGATTTGATGTGGACATAAAGAAGATAGTAACTGGCCCAAAATCAAGCAGGTTTGGTGGCTTGTTAATGCTTTTTTATTCATTTTCACAAGAGATATGCATGGGCTTTCAAATACGGATCTTCTGTAGATCTTAATTTACACTCAGCAAAAAAAGACAGGACTAGAGGTAGAATTAAGGGGGAATTAAAAGATAAATTTTGATCAAACAAGACTTAAAACCAAAGCCAGAAAAGCTGTGCTTTGAACCCATGAAAAGCACCGTTTCCCTTGTTAGTACTTTTCTAGCCTCTGTGAACACAAATCTACACAGCTTGTGGTTTCTCAGTAGCTTCTGTCATTTCAGCTTCACCCATGAGTAAGATCCAAGGCTAAATCTCTCAAAGGGACCATCTGACTTCCTAGCAAAACTAGTGGTACCATAAAGTTTCTTTTAAAATAAAGAACTTTCAAATTAATCATGGAAGTGGATGATGTTCTTCTTAAGTGGTGTCTTAATGAAATGTGTTTGCTATTTTAGGGTTTCATCCAGACTCATGAGATTTTAATTCACTAGAAACATAGTTTTGACTTCATTGGACAATGGATGTGACTTTTAGTGAATTTTGTGCTTTTATGAGACTTGGACTTCTCTGAATTAATAGATGACAGAAGAGAGCAAGGTCTTTAATTAGTTATAAGTTTTACTCAGAAATTATATGTGTCAATTATAGTCTTTTAATGTAAAGAAGTGTTGGCAGCGAAATAAGAAATGTCAGGGAAAGGGCAGAAGTGAGGAAGAGATTTTACCATACTGGTATCATGCTATTCCTCTTTTTGATAAGCTGTAATGACAGTGGCTGTCAAATCTGTCAGGGTACTGAGGGGCCCTTCTTGAGACATATCTATTGTCAACAGGCAAGGAGAAGTGTCTGCACGCGCCTATACATGTGTATGTGGAGGGGCATAGTTTGGTCCTTTTTATTCTGCATCCTAAGAAAAGATGAACTGTTATGTGATACTCTGATTCGCATTTGTAATTGCTGTGTTTCCATTGTCTTTGGTTCTGTGTACATGGTCATTTCTTCTGCACCTGTGATGTAATATTGGGGGCTCATGTAATTATTGGTAAGTTAATGGATATCTTTTTAACATATATTATGTAAATGTGTCTGTTACAGTCTATATCTATGGTACAGGTATTAGTCCAGAGGGATTTCAGTTAACTGTAAGGCTTTCTAAGAAAGGGATGGAAAGAACCTTTTCTTTCAATAACTCTCTAGAATGGCTGCAGTAGAATGTTCCAAATTCAGATAATGCCCACGTTCCTGATGTCAGCTATGGGTGGGCAAGTTCTAGCATGGAAGCACGCTCAATACCCCGTCTTTATGTTATGTCCTAACTCCAGGAGAAACTTGTTAATTCATTGAGAAAATGAAGTATAAGAAAATGCTTACTACAAGAAGGACATTGAAGTGCTGGAGTGTGTCCAGAGGAGAGCTACTAAACTGGTGAGGGGTGTAGAGAACAAGTCATGTGAGGAGAGGCTGAGGGAACTGGGTGTGTTTAGTTTGGAGAAGAGGAGGCTGAGGGGAGACCTTATTGCCTGAAAGGAGGTTGTAGAGAGGTGGGTGCTGGCCTCTTCTCACAAGGGAATAATGACAGGAGCAGAGGAAATAGTCTGAAGTTGCAACAGGGGAGGTTTAGACTGGATATTAGGAAGAATTACTCTACTGAAAGTTGTCAGGCCTGGAACAGCCTGCCAAGGGAGGTGGTTGAGTCACCATCCCTGGAGGTATTTAAGAAATGTGTAGATGTGGCACTTCAGGGCATGCCAAGATTGTAGGGGTTTTTTGTGTGTGTACGGTTGGACTCGGTGATCTTAGAGGTCCTTTCCAACCCTGACACTTCTGTGATAGCGAAACCGTATTTGGGATAAGGCCTTTGTGCAGATTGGGATAAAGGATGGAATTGTCAAAATCTTGAATTTTTTGATTGGGTGGATTTGCCAGTTTCCTACATCCACACCCTGCCTTTTAGCAGGTCAGTGTCCTTTGCATTGTTGTTTTGAGTTTTGCCAGAGTGAATATAAGAAGCCTGTAAGCAACACATGACTAGAGATTTGTGGAACATGAGATAAAAGTACCTGGCCTGTGGGGAGAAATATTACTTTAATTTTAAAAATAACTATAGAGAAAAGAAGCAAGTGGAACACAAAGCAATTTTATTTTCCCATTCTGGTGACTCCAGTATTGTACAATTGTGGGGTGGTTTTATATGTTTCATCAGAAATATATCTGATATGATAGGTTGTCTGCTTTTCTTAGAGGTTGAGCACTGTATACAGATATAGAAGAACAGTATACATAGGGTTTGGCGGTGTCACTGTTCAGGTTCACTGGTACAAACCCCTCTGAAGCATTCTGCTTGGTGACTGAGTAGTCATTTAATTTCCAGCAACTTGTATGATTGCTTTCTGGTTGGTTTTTGGGTTTGGGGTTTTTTTTCAGTGACTACTGTGGCCTTTCCATTGTATCCTGGAGCCCTAGTCATAAAACTGCTGTGAAGAAAACATAGGAGCTAAAGTCTAACAGTGATACTGCTGATCTGGGCTGCAAAAGTAGCATCTTTATTTCTCAAATTACCAAATACTTCTTAGGAAAGATGGAAAATTTTATTTCTAATCCTTTGGAAATATCTTCCCTAACTCAAGACTCTATGAATTCTGCTGTTTGATAGCTCCTGAAATGGCATTCCAGAGGAAAATTTTTAACGGGAATTTTCCTGTCTCTCCCCTTCCTATTTTTCCTGATGCTCTAACAGAACAGTTCTGAGGAAGAGCCTCTGGGACTGGATGGCAACATTTGTAGAGTAGAATGCATGAAAGATTATGATGTAGCTAAAACTTGTGTGATCAAAGATACTTCTGTTAATGATGGTGGTTTGCCAGGTCCTTTGGGTAGTACAGTTCCTATTTTTGCACCGACGAATGACCTCAACTCCTGCAAACCAGAGGAAATACGAATGCAAAGAATCACGGTGAGGCTGTTTGTGCAGGAGAGTGACTTAACAGTTGTTTTATATATATATATATATATATATATATATTTATTATTAGAATCAGGATTTAATTCTGGGATGATTTCCCTGAACATTTATTTATCTTTCTGGACTGTCAGTTGGCCAGCTGCCCCCCAGAGTATCACTCTGGGTGTGAAGTGCTGAGGGCAGTCTTCCCATTGCAGTAACCTGGAGGGCAGAGGGAATGGAAACAGTTCCTCCTCATCTCCTTTTCTGTAAGGTAAGATTGGACTGGCAAAGCAAGGATTCCTGCAGCTTATTCTGTAGCCTGGCCAGCCATCTTCTGCCTGCTGAAACGCAAACAGCTGGTGTGCATCCAGGGTGTTCATACTCCTGCTGCTGCTTAACAATACAGCATGCCATGCAAAAGCTTGAAGAACTGTTTAGGGTCCCTTCACTTAGCCCTCCTTCCTGCGTTTACATGACCTGCAGATGTAGAGATGATGATCCCAACATGAAGAATGCAAAGGGTTTGGGGCCTTGCTAACCCTTGGGAATGGGAGATGTGCCTAAGTATACAGTTGATACCTTGCTGCCTAGTTCAGAATGTTGTTACAACCCAAATCTGCAATCTAAAGGCTTGACTGGAGTTCATTTTACTTTGCATTGTATGCAGCTGCACATACCTGAAGAAACCAAGTAGTTCAAATGTCTCCTGGCAGTGCAGACACTGGTGAAGCAGAAGGCTTTTGTCTGTGGATTCCAGCCTTGCTGTAAAGAAGGAATAGGGGCCTCTAGTCCTGCAAGCACAGTGGTCTAGAAAGAGTTTTTACAAAAAAAGTTCTAAAACAATGCTGACATATGTCGATCGTTTTAGAGGGAGTAGATTTAGCAAGAAACAGCTGCTAAAGCTGAAAGGAGCAGACTAAAAAGGTGTTTGGTGAACTAAGGAACAGGTACTGGAGATGATGATGAATGAAAAGGCATCACGTCATTTGGAGTGCAGTTTGTGAATCCTAGAGATGACATGATTACAAGCAACTTAACATTGAATCCTATGTCTTTTGAGAGTCCATTCAAAGATCTTAGGTTTGGTTCTAAAATTTTGACTTATATTTAAGGGGACAGTGTTTACCTTATTGATTACAAATGTATTTGCAAGCACTAGCACATGACAGAGCTCTTGAGAGGCGGTATCAAAAGTGGAAGCTTTAGAAGGCTGAGTGAGCAGCTTTTAACCCTGAACTTCAGTGTCCCTTACTGCCAGAAACCTTCAGCTGGTATTTCTTCTGTGACACACAGCAACTGTGCTGACACCTAAAGGCTTGATCTGTAGACCTGTGAAGTGAGTGGCCCAGCTCCCAGTGGCATCAGTGATGCAGGGTCAGGGCCTGAAAAGGCAATTCCCTGACTTACTGGAGGTGTCATCATGTCAGCCTCTGCTACAGGGCAAAAGATGGGCATCCTTAACCTAGTTCTTAGTTGCTGCGTGAAAAAAACAGGGCTGTCTGTCTTTTCTGCATTTGGTTTGTGTTTATTGAAATCCATATTAAAAGCTTGTAGTTTGGAAAAGTAACACATCAGTTCCTTTTAATAATGGAAAACATCTATCTGATTCCATCACTTAGATTTTATTTAACAAACATTTCCTTCTCCTCCGCCCTTTTCCTTGTTTTGTTGTCAGAGATGGTACCAGGCTAAGGATGAAGAAGAAATGCTAAGTTACTGAGTAGTCAGCTTCGGGTAGGTTACTGAATTAAAATGCATATTAAAAAAAAAAAATATTGCACCAACACTTTCTATATTAAAAAAATAACAGGTTTTATTGGGCTGAATATATCTACACTGGTGTTTGTATAAATAGCTATGCTGGAGAGAGATGAGTGGCTGCCTCTGTATTCCCATATTCTATTCCTTAACTCATTACAGCTTAACATGGCTTTTGCACAGCGCTGGTTGCTGTGTTTGGATACCGCGTATGGGGGAAAGCGGGCAAGTGCAAACGCTCAGAGGTGTCCTTAACATTCAGCCAATGCAGCCATGAAAGGACGTTTGCAGCTTCTTTTGCAGTTTATGACATAATTTGTTAAAGAAACAAGATTTTCTTGCTCTCTGTCTAACAGATAGGCCAGATAAATGAGAGAGATAACAGCTCATTGTTTCCTGCTCTTTGAATGACATTTCTCTATTGTCTTAAAGCCTCACTGAAGTGAACTTAACACAGTGGGCTTTGTTGAAACAAAAGCACTTGTGCCCCACGTCACCAGAGAGCTACAGTGGAAATGCTAATTTGATAGCACTGAAAGTGTTTGAGGTAGAGCCAATGGGCTAAATATGAGATCCTAAGCATCAGCTATTTACAACCTTTGGTTTTCTGTCCTGGGTGAACAGCCTGTTTCACAGGAGCATCAATTTTTGTGCCTTGTCATTTCACCAATTGCATCATGCAGGCAGATTTCAAATGCCTCAAGAGTAACCATAGTAACTGCAGGTCATTTAAATAAGCTGAAAGAAAAGGAATTCCCTCCCTCGTAAAACCCTTCAGTCAAACAAGCTCCAAAGGTACAGCAAGATTCAGATTCTCCTGTGCTGCAAACTGGCACTGCTGCAGTGGGTTTGAGTAGGGTTCTCTGGATTTGCATGGGTTGATCTGGTTCTAAAAGTATCTACAGAGCAAATCAGTGCATGTGGGTGTAGCTTCCACAGGAAGACAGGGTGGTGGCTGCTGGCACAAGGGTAGATTTGTGCCTTTTGTAGATGTGCCTGCCTGTCTGCTCAGGCAAGCACGGATGTGCCTGCTCATTCTGGTCTCTGCTGCTGAAAAAATTTCATGTTATCTGGCACAGAACTACTAGACCCCTTGTGCTCTTATTAATAGAGCTATACCAAAGCCTCTGGTTTTACTTTGACAGGATTTCTGTAGCCAGTTTAGGATGGGTTATAAATCTAATCTTAAATGTTCTGATTCAGAGTTTGAATGCAATTGGACAGGCCCAATTCCAAGTGCAGTGTGATATACTTGGCTATTATTTAATATCACACTGACATCCATGCAAGAACTCAAGGAATAAGTCCAGTTTGAGCTGTCTTTTTGTTGTGACAATGAGAAAATTCTAAATTTCCCTTTCCTAATCTAAATTTACCCTTACCTACAGATCTTACATTTTGTTCCCTTTGTTTACTAAACAGAAAATCAGGGTGTTCTATTGTTACGGAGGCCCAGGATGTTTTTTATTAGGGAGATTTATCCATCTGTTCATTTATTGATTCATTGAATAATTCCCCTAGATTCATGCTTAAAATTATTTCAGTGACACATGGTGCTTGTGATTCCACATGTCAGCGAGTCTTACTTTTTTATTTTCTGTAGGGATGTCTTCATTTTTATTCTGAGTTTAGAATACAATAGTATAAATGCATTTAATTTTGATTAATCATGTAATTGTTAAATTTTTCTGAAAAAGACAAGTTCTAAGGTAGGTAAAATTCAAGTAAGCAATTGTTCTTGACTCCTAAAGCTAAATGTGCTAATGATGATGTACTGACTAGAGATGTGCCAGTTGCTAATAAAACTAGTTTTATCTGCAAGAATACTTTGTCTTGTTTGGCATATCAGTGAGAATTAAAAATTAGGCTAAATTTTGAGTTCACTGAAGATTTAATAGCAAAGAATATCTTTCAGCATCTTTCTTTCAGAGCTAGTATTTTATATCTTGGTGATTCTAATTTGTTAGGCTTCCAAAAACCAAGTTGCTAATAAGGAGTGATTAAGAAACAGATTTAAGTACTGGCTATTAGAAGCTTATTGTTTGACCTTATAGCATTGACATTTTCTGTTCCTTGGAGGCATCCAGGAACTTTTTGAGGGGCTCATGCTTAAAACCTGTTACGACACCCATGCTGAAACAAAGGCATTCTCATCCATTGCTGAGCTAGCCTGGAGACAAGCTGGGTGTTGGCAGTGTTGTTTATTAGTCTCTTTCCTTTGAGTTTGGTCACCACCACCACAGTATGCATTTTTGTTTTGCATCATTCTTTCCCAAAATTCTTCTAATGAATGATTCTCTAAAGCCCTTCCGTAATCACACTTTCAGATATTTTTCCTGCTTATGTTCCTCTAGTTGAGCGGTCTTCACCAACTAATGCTTTTCTAGAGGCCTCGCATCAGCCCATAGTACCTTCTTGCCACGATGGGCTTTCTGCTGGCTCTTTGACTTTAGTACATGCAACTGCAGAGATCGATAGTCTCTGTGTGGCAGAGCGCTGAACAGGCATGTTTTGGAGTCATCCCAGGAAGAAGGGTGTGAAGCTCCCTGACCTTGTGTAGGCAGAGAAAGGAAGTAAAGGTGACATTTATACCTCTTAGCAAGGAAGTGGAAGTAAAAAGGAAAGGTAACGTATCTTTGGGACATCTTTATCAACAGTTACAGGAACTCTGAATGTGAGTCTCATTTTTCCTGCATTAAATAATATTGTCAGCTTTCTAGCTGTGTAGATGTAGTGTTTTGTCTCCCCTGGCCACTTCAACAGTTTGCTTAGCTTGTGATTAAGTTCTCTTTTTAGGTTCTTTGTTGTCCCATGTGTTAGAATTTTTCATCCTCATATGAACTATTATTCCATAACCTACTAGGGAAAAAATATTTCTCTAGTTTCAAATTTTCAGTTGTGAAATATTGCCAGCAGCACCTACTGAAATCAGTCCTTTTGCATTCTATTCTCTCTTTATAACAAGACAAAAATTGAATAATTCATCTTTTAGTAGGGCACTTAAGTATAATTATTCACCACTGGGCTACCTCTTTCTCCCACCCCACCTCCCCCTACCACAGATTAACATCAATATTATCTAGAGCCTCTCAAATTCAGTGGTCTGAATTAGTCTAGGGAAAAACTGAAGTAAAATACCAGATCTGAGTGTGGGCACAGCTTCTCTGTACAATTTCTGATCCACAGCTATTGGTCTCAACAGAAGGTGTTTTACTGGCTTCAGTGGTCTTTGGAGTGGGCAAAGACAACCTTGTGGAGCGCTGTTTGGCAGTGGTGGGAGTCTGAAGCTAGTTATAGCCTGGAATATTGTATAAGCAATTAATAGTTTAGGAGTTAGGAAGAGATTTCGTTGTCAAGAAGAAGAGAGTAACATTTCCTCTACTGTATTTCATAGGAGGGTATCACAAAGGATCATGATAGTTTGAGAGCTGCAGTGATCTTGAACTATTTCATTCAACATTTACAGAATTTGAATCCATCTCCAGTTTCTTCCTTCTGAAGCATGGCTTATATTTCTGACTACTTGGGACTACCAGAGGCTGGCCAATTGTGGAGCCAAAACAAAAAGTTACTGAAAAAAGAAAATATTTATACAATGGGTAGCAATATAGATATACCATGCACATTTAGATAGAGAAATAAAACCACACACACTACTAGTCTCTGTTGGTTTTTTGGTGGGTTTTTGTTTTGCTTTTTTTACGGCAGTGATTTACAACCCTATTAACACTTGGCAATCCAAGGTCTGGAGAATAATATCAAGCCATCTGCTTGTGCCCCTGTAGGGCTGCTTGTAGCCGTGATGCTGTGTTGCAAATACATCACTGCAACTCACATGCTGGAAATCTTGTTGCATATCTTGGATCCTTTTTTTTTTTAATCTCTTGCCTTCAGGATGGTGCCAGATGTGCAGGATACACATGTATTTTTCATGCGATTGGCTGTGCTGTAAATAGTTGAAATCACAATCTGCGATATCTTTAGCTTTTCTTGGTATTATAGCCTGAGAAATTGGGGATGGGGTTTTCGAGGAAAGGCTGGCATTCACTAGAAACAAGACAAAATCTTTTTCAGAGAAGAGAAATGCTATTTTCTGTAAATAGTTTTTGAGCTAATAGTCTTGCTAATTCTTCTCTCAATACATATTCTTCTCATGAGCATCTTACTTGGATACTACACGAACTAATTGGGAGCTTAACTGATTCTAGGCTGAATTCTTTACTATGGATCTTTAATATGCATACAACTCCACAGCAAATTTAAGTTCACATATGCCCTTCCACTGAAACTCTCTCTGCTCTTTTATTTTTTGTCCTCTGTTCTCTGGCAACTCTGTGAGGACTGATGCGGCTCTTTGGTGAGTATCTTTAGATAAGAAGATAAAGACAGGTTGCAATGAATGTTGGTGGCATGCAGGGTTGCAAATCAAGTTTTTGTTTTACCACACTTCCACAAATTAGTGAGATGTGTTATCTTTGGGATTATGTTTTCCCTGTGTAGTCTGTGCCAAGGAGCATGCTATTGTGAAAAACCTGAGAAATACTCTTTTCAGACCCTGTGTAGCTATTGGGGAAGATGCAATTATAAAGTAGTATTGCTTCAGTCCCTAACTGGATAACACTGCTGGCATTACTGGTGATTTCTCTTTTAAGCTACGTGTCATTACTCCTTTTGGCTCCGAGCTGTAAAGAGTAGGTTAAATGGGAGTAACACTCAGGAGGCGATTGAGGTCAGCAATGTTATAGGTAATAAAAAGAGAGAAATGGGCAGATGATATAAACCCCTGTTTTCTGGTCATTAATGTGATATACCATGTAATCTAGCTGCTTTTAATTATTCATTATGTTGGAAAGGTTTACAGTAACAGACAAAAAGACAGCATCTCAGAGCATAGATCATGAAGCCATTCTTAACTGCAGAGGTTGCAGGAATTTGCTCTTCATTTTGCTTACTTCTGTTTCTCCACTTAATGAAGATTTGGTCGGTAGTGTCCCAAATGTATCTTGTGTTACTATCATTACTCATTCATAACCAACCGTATAAATTAATACCTGGCAAGGAGAATATTCCTTGAAGGACTGTGGACAAGAGCAGGAAATTTCTTTCGGCATGATTGTTGTTATGCCTCAAGTTACTTTAAAAAAAAATAAACGCTGTTGGAAGTGGAGAGGGAATTGCAATGACGGTAACAGGGTCTATTCAGGGTTGAACAGTGCACCATTTTTGAAAGTGCACTTTAGTTTTGGGACATTGATGCACTATTTATACTTCTAAAACTGAAATGTGCTTTTTCTGTTTGTCTGAGATCCCGTAGTGAAATTTGTCACATTTTTATGGGTTTTTATGTGGCAGGATGGTTTCAATTCAAACAGCATCTGTTTCAGATGTAGATGCTGTGTTCATGTCAGAGATACAATGAGTTTGGAAGGTTTATGTTGCAGAGTTTCACTTCACATTTGTGTGACAGAAACTGTGGATGTTGCTCAGGTTTACCCTGGTTTTATGTAAAAATCTTCAAGCTAGAACAGCCTGGCTACACTTTTCAGTTTTGGATACTGAACTCGGTGGGTCTTGTCTGTCAGAAAACGTCTCTGTTCTGTTCCCTTTCAATGTCTGGTTCTATAAATGTGGCAGTAAAGCTACGGACATAGTCTGTTAAATAAATAAGGAAGAATGGCTCTCATGGAATCCATCTGTTTTCAGGTATGCAGATATTGGATAGAAAAATCAGAACAATGATGAAGAGAGGCCAGGCAGAGTCTCGGAACAGACCTTCAGGAGGTCTTGTAATAAGGACAGTCAGTGCAGCTTCCCAAACTTTCTTCTGAAAAGAGGTTGGGTGGATAAATCATGCAGAATTTCAGCTGCCTGTGTGGAATTGGTGCTGGTGGGATGGCTACTCCTTTATAGGGAGCACCGTCTCTCTGCAGAGCTGGTCCACAGCCCTACGTGTTGTGATATTCCAGTGGGGAGCTTGAATAGAAGTACGCATTTAGATACAGCTCCAAATCGTTCCCCGCATCTGTGTGCTTGCATTGGCACACACACAACAGGCTGACCATAATCCTGTATTAGTGATATTGCCAGCTATTCCCCACAGCAACAGGCACTGATGTCACAACTAGAAGATTATGACCTCTTAGGAGATCTGGCAGGAGAGGAAAGGCTAGATTAATAGTACAGGTAGGTGAGGAGAGAGAAAATTCTTTATTAAAGCCTAAGCTTTAATAAATTATGAAAATTTTGTTGGCTCTTACACAGAAGAGTTGACAACAAACTCAGACAAGAAGCTCAATAAAGTTGTTTTTTATTTATTTTTGCAAGTCTGGTTATGTGATCTGTGTATCTATCTATTGATCTCACTCTCCCCACCTCCCCAAACAGATTTATCCTTCCGGGCTTTCTTCTGTACTAGAACAAGTTTTCTTCCATGGACTCCTGGGCTCCTTGCTTTGTTTATTTGGTGTATAAACAGATGCTTTGTTTGCAGGCTGGGTAGTGAGGAATATGTAGGAATCACAGTAGTCCACATTTGGTTGGGGTGGAGGAGCCATCCACAGGATTTCTTTCATATAAACTGTATGTTCCAAGTTAACTAAACGTCAGAACAGCTACATTGAGGTATGTTGCTATTTGCTGAGGAAATGCTGTCCGTTTATATAATACAGTATTTTAACTGTAAAGATTATATATTTTTATATAACTTTATATGTGTGTGAATGCATATATCTCCCTTCAAAATCCTCTGTTATTTCCAGTCCAGTAGTTTCATCTGATCAATACTTCCACAAATGTTGCAGGTCAGGGAAGGTATATTGTACTTGTCACTCTCCGGAAATTAAATTTGAACACGCTCCATCTGTGACTTATCTGCAGAACCTGACTGAATAACTCTGCTTCTTTACCAATGGAATTGAGAGGAGGATTTGACTACCTATGGGATCTTTTAAGCTCCTGAAGGAGTAAGGTATCAGTTCTTATTGAAGGGCAATTGACCGTAGGGTTCTTATTTTTTTTAAGACTGCTTTAAAAAATGTAACCCAGTGTGAACATTAACATTTGGGTAGGAAATAAGGGTGAATTTGTAATCTGCAGTAGAAGAGATTTGATTCTAAAGTTACCAAAGGGACTAAAGAAAAAGGAATAACATACTTCAATACAATTTGGAAAAGTTTTGTGAACTTTAGTGGACCTACAGTGGTTTATACCCTGAGACATTTGGCTTAGTAACTTAGGTTTAAAATTAAAGTATGTCCCCCACTGAGGCTCTTCAGAAATTTAGAGGAGATCAAGGAATGGGGAAGTACAAAGGGAGAAGAAGGAAAAGAAGAAAGAATATATTGATATTTTTCAGGTATCAGAATTACCACCCACACTTTTGACTTGGGAAAAAAAAAAAGAAAGGAAAACACAACAAAACCTTGAATTTATTTTTCAGTACAGGACATGAGGTCCCAAAGACTGATCTCCAGGGGTTTTTTTGGATTTTAGGAAAGCACCGTTCTGGACTTGTAGCTGAAATGCAGAAGAACAACTAATTTACTGCACACCTGTTTTCTACCATTGCTCTTTTGGCTTTCTGCACGTCACTCATTTTGATGTTATGCTGCTGGTCTTCTGCTAAAAGGATTTGTGCTGCCTGGGTTTGCCTCATGATTCGGTTTCTGCTACTGACTTATTTTTTCCTATTTTTTTTCCTTCTTCCCCCATGCACACTGATAGTTTGGGATTTCCATCCACTACATAACTATTTCAGCTAGAAATCATTTGAATGTCATTCTGCTTTCAGACATGTCAAAGCCTGCTCCTTAAACTCGGACAGTTTTCAGTCGCTCCTCTGCTTTGTTTCCTCATCAATTGCTCGACTTAGATAAATCAACAACATGTTGAGCACTTTAACCCTGTGACTGTATTACTTACGTTTCCTCTCTTTTCATTTTCTCCCCTGTGTTTGCTTTAGTTTCTTGCTGACCAGTTTAAAATTATTGAAGTTTCCATGAATGTTTATTAGAATTTGTTCTTGTCTTTTAATGTTTTGGGGATATTTTTTTTTGCACACGCTTTGCAAATGCACATTAGGCTATTGAGTTGTACTGGAATGGGTGCTTGTAGGCAAACACAAGACAAAATCACTTTTTAGCAGAAATATGTTCACAAAATCTATTCTCCTGCACACAGGAAGAAAAAAAAAAATAATGATTCCTTGTCTCCAATTCAGTCATGCCTAACAAAGCAAAGCAGATCACATCCTAGATTGGGAATGTCAAATTACAGGAAGGAAAAATAACGAGAAAACCCACTGAATAGGTAACAAGCCTTTAAAAATTACAGGATGCAGACAAGAATTGTGAACTTCGTGAAATGTATTTGTATTAGCTGTTCCAAGTTGTTCACCCAGGTCTGTTTGCAAGAGGCCAGTGTTGCGTGCCTTGTGGATTAGGGGGCTTAAGAAGCTTCAGCCTCTCTGGAGGTCTGTTATCTCCCGCAGGCAGCTCTCTCTCTGGTTTGTGTACCTGTATGAAACTCAGCTACGGTAGTGGTACAACCACATTAAAGAGGGTGCAGGAGAGAAAACTGCAAGGAGCAAAATGGGAAATGAACCCTCAATGGGAACTGAGGACCAAGCAGGGCAGAGGGGATAGGTACACCCTTCTGTTTGCAGCTTGCCTGCATAGCTCTTGAAACCGTGGTGGTCTACCTCACTTTGCATATTGCCTTGTTACGCTACGTCTGCAGAACTGTAGGGGCAGCATTGGAAAACCTGCCTTGCTCCTGTCCTGTGAGTTAATAGTGGACTCAAATTGTTAGCATTTTTGACCTATTTTGGGATATTTATTTCCTTGAAACCACTAAATGACACTGAAATAAAACTATTTTGACTTTCCCAAGCTGTGAGCACTGAACAGGTTAAAACGGGAAACAAGCTAAAAGCTCTGTTTCCTTTGCCTGAAAATCCACTGATGCAGGATGAAATTAAAGGCTATAAATAGTTCCTGTCCCTTCAGCTTCATCATGCAAGCTTTGGCTGTGCGCAAGGATTAGAAGAAGACGGAATGGATTTCTGTGTGGCGTCAACAAGAGTCAAGGATTATGCCCACTGTGCACATTGTATTGTTCATTTCTCATGGGCCCTTGCAGGGAAATTAAATCCCTTCTGATGCTCAAGGTGCAGGGAGCAGAGTCGGCTTCGAGCAGGACACGTGCATTGCAAAGCAATTTTACACAGTGGCACTTAGCTTCCCGTGGGTCTGCAGCAGCAAGCCCTGACTTTGTTTTCATACGGGCAGACAACCCAGCACAGATCGTAGCAGCAGGGGCTGAGGCTTTCCAGACTTTGAGCTGGAGCTGGTATCAGTGAAGTTCATTGCTACTGAACACGTTTTGAGAAGGAATTGTATGTTTATTCCTCATGTCATTACCCCGTCGCTGTGTCCCTTTCTCTTGTGCAAATCCTGTGTTGCATGAGTACTGCACTGTAGTGTCAGGTGACAGAAGGCTTTCACAGAGTTAACTGCAAATAGACCCTTGTGATATGTGTAATGCTCTTGAAGAAAGGATGCTGCTTCTTTCCTTAGAGGAGCATTCAAGGTTGTTGTGACCTTAGCAGTGTGAAAAGTTACTCTGCATGTTTTCTCTCTTCTCCGCTTGCCTTTTTGTGCATGGTTTGTGTGACATTTGTTTCAAGGAGGATGGGTATAGTAAATTTCTTTTTATTATTTACAAAAAAAATAATAGTGAGCAACAGTATTTGTCCAAAAGGTGGTCAGATAAATAAACAAACAAACAGCTCCTTTTTTGGAGCCATTTACAAAACTTGTGCTTTTTCAAATTCCTGTCCTGTGAGAGGCAGAAGCCCACTTGCTTGCAATGCGTTTGGGTTTAAATGAGGTTTGATAGTGCAAAGCATCATTGACAATTGAATCTGCAGCTGCATGTGTATTTAGAGCTGCATAATTGAAAGCACTATTAATATCTCTGATTTACGTATGGTAATTTCAGTGGAGAGAAGGGCAAGAGAGGAGTAACTTTGGACTGCTACCTTATTAGTTTATGAATAATAGCTGACGTCTTTGTTCTCCACGTTTAAAATAGAAAATACTGGAAGTAGCTTTTACAAGCTGATAAGATTTTTATCTACATGTTATTTTTTCAAATCATAAAAATACCTTGAGATTGTTAGGATTACAACTTTGTTGTGGCCACACTCTTAAGTCTTCTACCGAAATGTCTGCAAGTCAGCATTATAGCAGCATGAGAATTTGTCCCCATACTCAAACCTCACTCGTCCCTTTTGCAGAAGTGTGATTTTGATTTTGATTTTTTTTTCCTGTTGAAGGCATTACCGCACTGTGGTGTTGGAACTTCCTTCAGTGGGACCAGTGGATGCCAGTCTGATTAATAGAGGACTCACTGACTGGTAGATCTCAAGGTCATTCAGTCAATTTCCTGATGCCTTTTTTTGTTGGGTTTTTTTTTTTTTTAGTCACATCCATTATAGCTGTACAGGTATAAGTATGTATCAGTAATTATTTTTAAAACATTAAAATAGAGAAGAAATAGGAAAACAAAGAATGCCGAATTGAGGTTGTATGTCTCCGAAGAGCTGAAAAAGTTAGTTTTCTTTGCCTTGAATAAGCAATGAGAAAAGTTAGGGGCTTTTGTTATTCTGTATTTACTATGAAGAAGTTGGAAAGGCTGCTGGATTCCTTACAGCTGGGCTGTGTTCCCTCTCTCCTGGCTCTTGAAAACGGAAGCTTAATAGGGTCCTACTGATACAGCTTCTCATTGCAATGCAGAGTGATCAAAACAGTCATCTGGCTAACAGCTCCAGCGCTTTGAGCATCCATCCACTTGCCTCATTGAGGCACTGCTCAGAGAGACTCCAGTGATGCGGATTCAACTCTCATTTGGTTCTGTCAAGGATGGCCGCTATTGAACAGCTCTTTTGCCAGCTATGTAAAAAGCCTTTACTGGTCTAGACTTGCCTGCAGTTTGTACTTTGGAAGTTCTAATGATTAATTCTTTGTGAATGTTTTTGTTCTTATATATTTGTATAATATTTCTCTTCCCCATGTGTGAGCTAAACAACATTTTATCTCTGTGCTTCGTGGCAAAGGAAAGTTTATTTCTCCTCTCCAAAAGTTACTGCAAATGTCCTAAGGGTGACATGCCAGGTACTGACTGCAGCAGAAAACCAAGAACTATGTTGTCACGTGTAGACAGGAGGAAAAGTAGGAGAGCCAGAATGATTTATTCCATTAGTTCTGGATTCTACCTGTTCCATCTTTCCATATAATGTAATGCTGTAAGCCAGGAGTCCTAATAGAGTAAAGTAGTCAGTGCTTTAGCTGGAGGCATGTAAGAATGTCAATTAAACATACACTTGAAAAACATCCATTGGGAAAGTAAGATTTAGTAGCTGCCATTGCAGAATGTTAACCTCCTTTCCCCTTCCTTGCCCTCACCTCCTTTCTGGGTTTCTCTTTCAACCTGCAGCTCCTCACTCCATGAACTACATTAGAATGGTAGTTCTCCAAAAACACCCTTCAAGGACTTGCTGTTTGTGGCTCAATTCTGCATCAGTCTAGAAATAAGCCAGCCCATATTTTAATTGGTGTAGGTCACTACCACCCCATTGACTTCAGTGAACGGGAGCTCAAACCCTGTAAATTGTTTTACTACCAGAAGGTAAGGCAGTGACTATACGCGCGACCACTCCCCATGGGGTGGATGCCCAGTGGTGAGGGCTTTGTGGAACCCAGAACTCACTGTGTATCATACCATTCTGCGTATCTCTGATGTAAGGATGTGTTCCTGAGCAGACAGATGGTATCACCCACCAGGGGATTATCAGGTCCTCCCCTGTGGAAGTAAAAATCTACATTCAGCACTTTCTGAGAAGTGGGAAGAAATAGTACAGCCAGACTCCTAAAGAGACTAGCCAGCTGCTGCCTTGCCATTTTTGACCCTATCTTTGACGTAGTGCTTTGTAAAACAAGTAGTGCAAAATGGCATCATTTCTCCCCAGTGACACCTTAAAATCTGTGGGATGTGGGCAAAGGAGTCGGAACCATGACTATTCCTAGACATCCATCCAGTCAGACGAGCAGATGGAAAAGCACAAACCGTCCTCGGAGAGAGCAGGAAATATGGACCAATGCCTATAGCTCAATTTCTATGCCAAAAAACCAGTGTGAAATCAGCAAGAGTAGGGATCCCAGTAGACAAAGCCACCAAGTAATGCTCAGTATAGTATCTAGTAGAAGAAAAGACCTAAAATACCTTGACTCACAATATAATTATATAAAGTTCGTCTTCTGAAACATCATCTCTACATTTTGAAAAGCAAGAGAAAGTCTTAATCTGACGGCTGTAGAAATTTGAGAGGTGCTCAGTTTGTAGAATCTGTCATCAGGACACTCTTGTGACCAGGAAGACTTGACTAATCCTGTAGTGCACTAGGCTGTACATCACACGTTGAATTGAATCAATTGAAATGAATCATATCAATTGAAAATGAGAGTAGAGAGAGTACTGGGTTGCTTGTGTGTAATATTATTAGCTGTGAAAGAGGTGGTAGGTTGAATGTAATGGACAAAGGCTGTGAGGAGATGACAGACGAAAGATACAAGTTGAGGCAACAGATATATGTAAGCAACCTCAGTGTCCGCTGTTACTGAAGTTAGAAGTCTTGGCCAGGCTGGTTACATTTTGAGATGCTTATTATGAGAACAGAGCAGGGGGAAGAACCCGGTGTGTGGGAACTAGCTATACTGCTAACAAGCCAGGCCATACAAGATAGGGTGGAGGAAAGGAGGTAAAATATGCAGAATAGTGGAGGTTTGACAAGAAGGCATGAATTAACTATTGCCAGATGTCAGGTAATTGTGGAACTGTAGTTATTGCATGGTTTGAATAAGATACCATTGAGGAAGAACATCAGTCTAGGAGACTGAAGGTACAGCTTGAGAGGTGGGTGGGAAGGCAAGTGCAGTGAGGAGGTTTGAAGTTCTCATACCAGATGGATCATGCAGATACTAAAAGTTATAATCAAGAGCTTTGGTATGAGTATTACTGCATGAGTATTGTCCGAGTGCAGTCAATTAACAGGGCAAGGAGAACACACAGCACAAGAAGCAAATTGAGAGACCTCACTGAAGATGTGAAATAGCTTTCACCACAGAATTATTTTCTAGACACGGTGTATTCAAGATGCTGTCCACTTGTTCATACCAGATTGGAGTATCTGAATCTGTAACTGGCAGGTCTTTCCATATGAAGCAAACAAGAAGGGAAGGTAATGTTAAAAGGCACTGTGTTAGATCATGTAATGTGACTCTTGCTGAGACTGTTGACAGAACCGTGGAACTACTTCCAGTAAAATAGGGTAAAAAAATCTGTCAAACATGTTTCTGAAAATTTCAAATTAACTAAATTTAAAAAGAAAAAAAGATAACCTGGGCAAATGATGTTTCCAAGGGCATCAAGAAAAGCTTCTACAGGTATGTCAGTAGTAAAAGGAAGACTAGGGAAAATGTGGGCCCTGTCCAGAAGGAAACAGGAGAGCTGATTACTTGGGATATGGGGAAGGCTGAGGTACTCAATGACTTTTTTTGCCTCAGTTTTCACCAGAAAGGGCTCTAACCACACTGCTCAAATTCGAAAAAGCAAAGGCAGGGACCAGGAGAATGAGGCACAGCCCACTGTAGGAGAAGACTAGATGTGAAACAGTCTAAGGAAGCTGAAGGTGCACAAGTCCATGGGACCTGGTGAGATACATGTGCCAGTCCTGCACAGCATATGTTTCTCCAGTTTAGAGACATGGACTTGACGAGCACTCAGTGGATAAGGAATTGAGACCAGTGAAGAGTGCCATTCCTCAGGGGTTGGTATTGGGACTGGTGCTGTTTAACATCTTTGTTTGGCAACATGGACAGTGGGATTGAGTGCACTCTCAGCAGGTTTGCCAATGACACCAATCTGTGTGGTGCAGTCAACATAGTGGAGGGAATGAATGCCATCCAGAAGGACCTTTTCAGGCTGGAGATGTGGACCCGTGCCAACCTCATGAAGTTCAACAAGGCAAAGAACAAGGTCCTGCATGTGGGTCAAGGCAGTCCCAAGAATAAATACAGGCTGTATGGAGAATGGATTGAGAACAGCCCTGAGGAAAAGGACTTGAGGGTGGATGAGAAGCTCAAAGTGAGCTGTCAATGTACAGTCGCAACCCAGAAAGCCAACTGTATCCTGGTTTGCATCGACAGAAGTGTGGCCAGCAGGTCACGGGAGGTGATTCTACCCCTCTGATCTGGTGAGACCCCACCTGGAGTACTGTGTCCAGTCTGGAGTCCTC
>VXBJ01002884.1:56121-111935 GCA_013400055.1 Nycticryphes semicollaris
GGGGAAACCTTATAGCAGCCTTCCAGTACCTAAAGGGGGCCTACAGGAGAGATAGTGGGGGACTCTTTATCAGGGCATGTAGTGATGGGACAAGGAGTAAGAGTCTTAAGCTGAAAGAGGGTAGATTTAGATTAGATATTCGGAAAAAATTCTTTACTGTGAGGGTGATGAGTCACTGGAACAGGTTTCCCAGAAAAGAAGTTGCAAATGCCCCATCCCTGGATGTGTTCTAGGCAAAGTTGCATGGGGCTTTGAGTTAACCTGGTCTAGTGGGAGGTGTCCCTCCCCATGGCAGGGAGGTTGGCACTAGATAATCTTTAAGATCCCTTTCAACCCAAGCCATTCTGTGATGTTAAGGGTGTTCCACTTTGCCGATACAGAGCTGACATGCTGATAGTTCTCCATAACTAAAGCTTGACTGTAGGATTGGAAAAAAAGTCAGTAAATTTGTTTACTCATGAGCTAGTAAGCAAAAGTAGTTGTGATATTTACATGTCAACCTCATATAAACTAATCATAACCTGACATAACTTGATCATAATCTGCAAGTGCCTGAAAGGAGCAGTGCTAAAGCTACATCAGAAACTAAGTTTTAGACTAGGGAAAGGCTGGGATGTTTCCTTAAAGCAATGAGATGTGTGGCCAGCACCAAGTATTGTACCCTAGAAAACTGACCTCTAGATGAGTAGTTTTCATCTTTGAACTAAATTCTTTTTTTAAAGATAATGTTAAAATAATTGTCAAGAGTTAAAGTTTAATGATTCCTCTTGGATTTGATGATTTTTTCCAGGCTGTATTAAAAGGGTATTAATATGTTTACTCAGTATTTATGGATGTTTTACAAGCTTTGAAGTGGGGAAGCGTGGAAATGTTAATAGATAGTGAGAAAGGTTAGCTAGTGATTTTCTTGTAGAGGATATCCTCTGCTGAGACTCCTTAAATCAGTCATTCACAATGTATACTTGTGCTTCTGAGAGCAGCAGTGCCTCACTGTGAGACTGTGTTTTCCCTCTCTGCGATAGAGGGAAGATGTTAAGCAGGAATACAAAGGCTTGTAGCTCCCATTAGAGCCATACTTCGTTTTTTAGGCTGATGCGTTAAGCAGCTAAACCCTTTCATCTTAGAAGCTGGTCAGCACTCACAAAAGAGGGCAGGACCAAAGTGTTTTTTCTAAATCAAGACAAGCCACCTGCATAGCTTATGTATTAATGCAGGGGATCTAGATTCTTTCACAGGATTGCCATTAGGGCTAAGTTCTTCCCAAACAAATAGACAATGTCCAGCTTGGTTTTCCTCCATGCTGAATAATTTATACCTCCCTTCTCTGCCTCCTTTTGTACAACATGTCACGTGTGGTAAAGACACCTTGAGACTAGATTTCATAGGCTCTCTTCCTTCACAGCTTGTGCTTCTGAAAAAGATCAGACACAAGATCTTTGAACTTGCTTTTAATTTACTTAGTGGTCATCCTTTTGCTCCTTGAATCTATGGTTATGGAAAAGGGGGTAGTGTGTATACTTCATTCTCATGCTGCACTGGCTGATAGGAAGCAGGTGAGAGCCACACCAGTGGATGGGATGTGTGCTCCCTGATCTCCAGCAGATCCATTTTGTGATATTGTTTTTTTCCCCCTCTTATTCACAAAAATGTCAGACCTTGAAAGAAATTTAAGTATCTACCATACATGGAAAATGGTGAGATTCAGATTCCTAAAACATTTCGTTCCTTATCTGTGAAAGAGTGAGTAAATATTATTTCATGTTTGTTATAAGCATAATTATACTAAAGACTGTAAGGAATGCCAGGGAGGAGTCTGTATTAGAAGAACAGTATATGATAAATATCATACCCTATTACACTGTTTCAGCCAAATACTACTGCAGTTCATAAGGTACTGGAGCAGACTGTCACAAGAGAGTAAATGAATTGTTGACCTGTTATATGGTGACCTTCTACATTATTAAAAACATAATGTTTTCTGTATTTTGTGGGCTTTGCTGTTTGGGTGCAGAATGCAGGTGACCTTTTGGGAAAAGAGCTTTTCTGTATGCGGCCAGAAGACATTTTTAGAAACTATGTAATATATTCTTAGGTTCTCTTTTCCTTCCTCAGGCAATGCATGTCTGCTTTATGTACAGTGTCTGTTGTGTTCATTTTGTTTGATTTTGCTGGTATTGGTTTGGTGGTTGGTTTGTTGTTTTTTTTCAAATAGCACATTTACCACTGAGTTTTTGGGGACCTGGAGATGAAGTCTCACCCACTTGGAGCTACTAAAGAGACAATCAACTCATTTATTCTAAGAAGAGATTTTAGAGCCAGTTTTCTGGGCAGAATTCCAGCTCAGGAAATCATGGGTTTCCCTCTGATAATTTCTTCTCCCCATCTATGTAAACCCCATGCCTTTCACTCTGTCTTAAGCATTTTCTTACTATTACCCCATTTTAGTAAATAGCTGTCACATTTCACCATAAAAGACATTGCATTTCAATGACAGAAAAAATAGTCCAATATTCACCTTTTGAGAAGTGCTTTGGGATTTGCTCAGATAGATCCCATATAAACATATGTTTTGTTTCTGTAGTGGTTTGCTTAACCACTTCTCCTTCAAATTAGAAAACTTGTCCTGTTTCCAAGAAGAGGTGCCAGGTATGACTTCAGGCTTACGCATCCTACTGGATTTGAGATCTTTGTTCACTGACTAAGAATATATTAATGTAGGTTTTAAGTATCGCCATGTCTGTGCTCTGGGATTATAGATATTTCTGTTAATTAGCTGCCAGTGGGCAGCCAAACAATTTTCCGTATGAATTTGCTTGTTGTGTTTGCATGTTAAGAGTCATTGCTTTGGCTGTGGGTTGTAGGAAATTTGATGCAAGTATTCAGTATTCAAAATCTGATCAGGTTGTGTAATTTTACTTGGATACTTAAATCACTTTACTCATTCTAGAGTGGAATGTATCTTGCCTAACTAAACATTTGATGGAAGTCTAGTTTAAGGTACTTGTGTAGTCTCCCATGAATAAAGAGAAACATGGGAAGAATACACACTACCAGGAGAATTTATAGGACCCTCTAACAGTGAAGGGGAAATAAATCAGGGACAAAAGAGGATACTTTCTTTCACCCTCACGTTTGTCCTGTATCTTTTGGTTATTGGATGCTGGGTTACTTCAAGCAGTTCTGCATAAGAAATTATTAATCAGCAGTTAGATTTTTAATGTGGTGTGTTTCTTTAAAAATGTTTATGTCTCTTAACTTCCCTCCTTTAGATTTTTTGCAAATAAAATCATTACTATACTCTTTCTGGAAACCGAACATAAAAGGCTGAAGAACATGGAAGGGCAGAAATCAATTTTTTTTCATTTGTGTGAATGTAAAGGCTGTAGCTCTATTTAGGTGTACAGCTGAAGACGTTTTCTCTGCAAATAAACTGCGCGACTTGATGTATTGTTTTCCCACTTTGCCTGTAATTGTTTTGAATTAAAGGGTGGCTGCAGCCCTGAAGAGCTAGAGGAAGAAACCTGCAGGTAGGGATGTCCAGAGGATGGGTCTATGCTGTTTGATGTGTGAGAGTGGATGATCAGAGAATAGCATTTTGCTGCAGCTGTTCTCTTTACTGGTTTGTGGGCTGCACGTCAGCAGATGTCTGAAATGCCTAAATCTTACTAGTTCAAGGCTTTCCTTTTCTGCTTCCTGTCTCCATAATCCATTCTGATCTCATAGCTGGGGCAGAGACAGCAACGCTCCTGTACTAAAACTATTTTGAAAGAAGCGTTTAGCAGTTGCTGTCCTCTAAACTCATTAATTCAGGTGAAGAGCAAGCAGAGGGAGAAGGTGGCTTTGCCCGTGTTGCCATACCGCAATCTTTCTGTGCTGCAGAGCCTGAATGAGGAAACAAGGGAAAGAGGCAGCTGTGTTAGCCTGTTGTCACTGCCATCGCTAATAGAACACGATGACTTCCATCTTTTCCCATCTGCCTATGGGGGGAGAGGCGCTGATAAGGCCTTGGGATTGGTTACAATCTACTGAAATCACAAAGCAGATGGATATTGAGCAGATAAGCGTTAATCTGTCCTGGGAGAGGATTAATCGGGTGAAAGATGGCAATCTATGTGTGTGTGCGGGTGTGTGTGGAAGGGGGCGGGGGTGGGAATGGTGGGCAGCTGGTGCTGCTGTCATCTCTTTTGCTCCTGCTTTTGTCTTCCTTGTGTGCCATGATGGCGAATAAGGTCTGTTTCCTACAGGAGTCTTCTTCCACTAATTTTCTCTGAATTTTGACTTCAAGTGCTGGGGGAAATGTCTTATGTCTTTTAAACAAGCTAAGTCTTCTTTTTCAGCTGTTTAGCTTAATAGCTCAGCTTTTCTTTCTTCTCGTTGTTGAAACAAATTCTGTAGCATCTGATTGTCTACTTTTCCTTTTTACTTTTAGCCAGCATAGTGTTTCTTCATAGCTTGCATAGTCTCTTCCCCAAAACACATTCAGTGATTTTGTGATATATGATTTAAATTATTGTGTGGACATCTATGGCATTTTATCTGAGAATCTGAACATTTTACAGGTATTAGTGAATTAAACCTCACACCATCCCAGAGAGGTTAGGTAAGCATTAGAGACCTGGTTTCTTCCTCCCACCTCCCCCGAGCATTTGAATACCTGTAGCACCTGTTGCCTGCATTAGGAGTGCTAAGCAATTCTGAAATTAAGACCTTATATCCCTGATTGGTAGGTATGCTGTGACTCGGGGCAGTGGGATCAAAACTGGAGATAAAAGTGTATCAGTGACAAAGATGTGAATAAACCACTAAATCCAGACTTTTCCTCCTCAATATCCTTTTTTTTTCCCCACTAAAAAATGCAGTGATTTTCTGATGCTGCACATCGAATGCTGGTTTCTCATTTCTCTGTGAAATACAGCTATGTTGTTTTCTGCCTCTTAGTTGTGGTTCAAATGGTTCCTTTTTCCTCATATTCCTCTCTATCCTAATTTGACTTTTTGCTATGCAGGAGTATGCAGTCATGCCAGTGTCCTCTCACAGCCATCTTCTAACATGCCTGTTCTTTTCACTGCCTTGGTTGCCAGCATCTATGAAAGATCTGGCAGCCTTGTATAAACCCAGAATTTTATAAAACTACTGGGATTATGTGGATTGCATAAAGGCAGATTCTGTCCTGCTATTCTGCCTTGGAGCTAGTTTTTAGTGTCCAAACTGACTTTACCAGTGAGTGGTTAAACAGCATGATGTAGTTTATGTATGAGAGGTATAATTGCATGACAGAGCCAGATTTTTGGAGGGACCTTAACTCAGTGTCTTATTTTTATGCACTCTGAACATTTAGTTCCATATGTAAATTAGTTCAATCACAAAGGCATATAAAAAGAGCCTTTTGTAGATTTAAAACTCAACCAGTCTCTCTATTTCTATAGCAGTAGTATGATAAATGAACACCATCTTTGGTAAATTTTGTAGGTATTCAGGGGATTATTTAATTCATCAGGTCTGCACAGTAAAGGTCCCTGTGGAAGTGCAACCAGGTAGCTCTATAAATGGTTTGCTTTGGGTGGACTGGAGCAGAAAAAGCATCGTGCAGTGTCTTTGATCAGTCATGGGGCTTCCTCCTTCCTCCTTAAAAGATGAATATTCAAAATACTTTTTTCAAAGCAAAGTGTAGAGGTTTTGCTGTCACAAGCCTAGGATGGGTGACAGTTGTTACTGGCTCTGCAGCTCTGTGAGTCCTGAGGAATGCTCTGCCACGTCCCCTAGAAATGCCAGTGACATGGCTGGAGTGTGAGCAACAGCAGCAGAGTTTCTTCCCACTGTAAACTAAGCAGGAGTTTTCTTGTCTTATGTCAGCTGTCTCAAGCTTTGTTTTCCTTATACAAGCTAGCCCAAAGAGTAAGCAATTACGGTTTTGGTTTGGGGTTTATTTGAAAGTATTAATCACCAATATTTAAAGGAATTTGGGTGATAGGTTTAATTTTGCTACATTTTTATAATAAACCAGTTGCTGAGGCTAGGATGGGTGTGTTGTTGCGTCTTACTGGAGAACTTGCCAAAGGCATGAAAAAGGAGTCAGTGAGACAATCACGAACTAGGAATAAGATGCAGTTTTTAGTTTTATTTCTTTTTACGGTTCTGATATTTTATCAATGATACAAATACTTAAGGAGGAGTTTCCCCTCGCATCAACAAAGACTTGGATGTATTTTAAATTATGTAGACTATAGTCTTGACCACAGTTAGCAGGCTTCATACGCAGGAGATTGAATGAGGTAATTGGAGTGGTTCTTTCTGGCCTCAAATCTCTTACCTTTCCTTGGTTTGGAGTGCTCAAATAGTTATTTTGTAAAAGCCAACATTTCTGATAGGTAAGAGGACAGAGTAAGTTTAGATTCTAGCAACAAAGATTGAATATATAAAGTTCACCAAAGATCTATCTCATAAAGGGGTGGATCCACAGCTGCATCGGTCAAATGAAGAGATTTCTATTGATTGTTGCAGCTTTGGTTGAAATGCAAAATGGTGCTCTGCTAATTTTCCTTTTAAGTAATTCTCCATCTTCTTTTTCAAACCCAAAATGAGGTCTCTCTCTTACCAAGGCAAGGCTTGGAAGAGCCTGGTGCACATAATAGAGTAAAACAAAAAACATAAATCTGCAATGGATTTTTCCTTTTGTAATTTGTTTAACAAATTTAACAGAGACAAAATTTCTGTTACAGGAGAGAATGCATGAGTATATCTAGTGCTTAAGAGATGGTCTCAAATAAAAACTAAATTTTTTTTCATATAGCTTTGATGACACTCATGACAGAGTCAAAGCAAGAAAAAATAGAATGAAAATTAGGAATGGGCGTTTGCTTCCTCCAGTCTTTCTTTTTCCAGTGAAATTCTACTCTGAATGCTTCAGTTAATCATTTCAGTCCACTGAAGTGCAGATGATGCTGGTAATGAAGGTACCAGCCATATCACCTCTTGCTCTGTTGTAATTCCCTTCCTACAACAAAAGTTGCTCTTAAATACCAGGCAAGTGAAAATGAAGCCTATGGAGGAAAATGTTATATTTGGTTATATTGTACAGATTTACTCTGGAATCTCGGATTCTAGAGTTTGCAATGTCTTAGACAAGAGTAAGAAGGCTGCTTAATTTGATGTTTATGTGACTTCATAGAAGTAGACACAGTTATGAATTGTTAGTGCTTCCCATTGTCTTTTAAGAGGGTATATGTAGTGTACAGAAATATCTAGGTACCATGGGTATGGCATTAGAACTCTCAGTGTACAAATAAATGTTCCAATTCATCTCATTTGAGAAAATTGGAGCTCTTCTGGCTGTGCTGGGATCAGTCAAGAAACTGAAATATAGATTCTGTCCCTATTTGCATGAAATGTTTTAATTACTTAACTTAGAGAGATGATCACACTGGGAAATACTTAATTTGATGTGCCAAATCCTTAGCAAATATAAATTAACATAGTTCCATTGAATTCTCCAGCCAAGGATTAGAGCTGATTGAAAAACAGGAAATGGCAATGAAAAACTCAATCAGCTGAAAATACCTATTTTGATTTAGTTGCATTTGTTCCCAAAATTTTTATTTTGCTTTTGCTTTTAATATTTTCTTTTATGCTCTGTGGCAGACTTGTCACTATTTTTTTTTTCTTCTTTAGGTTTGGTTTTCTGCTTTTGCTCGGAAATACGAAGTAACATGTAATCAAAAAGATGAGAACAACTCAACTTAGAATTTTTCGTTCCGTGAAAGTGGCAGATTACTTTTGTATTCAGTATGAGTGCATTTTTTTTCCTGTAAACTTTGCAAGCTCATCCGTTGGGTGAGAATGTCCCCAGAGTATCTTAAATAATTACCTTTATCATTTTCACTTCTTTATGCTAATTTTTCTGGCCTTCAGGTAGTGAGATATTACTCGGTTTCCACTTCAGACCTGTGCTCATTAAGAGTGGAACAGGAAACTTGACACATGGCCACTTTTAGGCCTAGGGGTCCTTTTTTTTTCCTCCTGAGAACTGTGCAAAATCCTAACTTAACAATATTTTACTCGAAGCACGATGTTTCCAGCCTGCTTTTCTCCTTCCCCCTTTACTTCTTAATGTAATTGTTTCTGGTTTTCTGCCTTCTCACTGTTAGATATGTCATGTTTTTCTGTTGTCAGCATGCTCATTTAGAGAAGTTTATTAAAAGCGACATAGAGTTTCTGACATACTAGTGGCAGAAAAGTAAAATGAATTTCATGGCTCATTTAGTAAAATGCTCCTTTTTGAACTGGTGGATTTAACGTAAGGCTATTATCTGCTTAAGAAAATTGTTACCCAAAAGAGACAGAGTGTTTTGTGTGAAAGTAATAATTAATTAATATGGAGTGGGAAAGATGGTTCAACTGAATAATGTCGTGTGACATAACTTAAAGCAATGGAAATTGTCTTGTGTTACTGGAGCCACACCACACTTTGTTGATTTGTATTTTGTGTAGCTGAACAGCATTCAGGTGCATTGTTGGTCTTTAGTTTCACTGTCATACCTTAAATAGTTGGAAATGACGGGCCTTTCCTGCAGATGTGACGTCTGCTTTGCCCTTTTACTGCATTTCACATGTGCAGCTGCAGTGAGAGATCCAGGTAAGTACTGAAGTGCATTATTTAAGGGTGCTCGCTGTCAGTTCTTTCTACGACATTCATCTCAGTCAAGCAGGAAATCTAGTTGACTGTAGCCAGCTTTTCTTTCAAACCAGAAATTCTCAGTTCAGAAGTTAGTCCAAAATTTATTTTTTTTTTTTTTTTGCTTTACGCAAGTGAAAATTGAGGCTAAGGGCTTGAATTTATTTGCCTGAGAGCATCTTGACTTCAGTAAAGCATTTGACACGGTTTCCCACAGCATCCTCGCTGCTAAACTGAGGAAGTGTGGCCTGGACGATCGGGAAGTGAGGTGGATCATGAACTGGCTGAAGGCAGAAAGTGGTGGTCAATGGGATGGAGTCTAGTTAGATGCCTGTACCTAGTGGAGTTCCTCAGGGATCAGTACTGGGACCCGTACTATTTAATATATTCATCAATGACTTGGATGAGGGAAAAGAATGCACTATCAGCAAGTTTGCTGATGACACCAAACTGGGAGGAGTGGCTGACACGCCAGANTCCAGAGGGACAGGCAACTGCTGGAGAGAGTCCAGGGCAGGGCTACAAAGATGATGAAGGGAGTGGAGCATCTCCCATAGGAGGAAAGGCTGAGGGAGCTGGGTCTCTTGAGCTTGGAGAAGAGGAGACTGAGGGGTGACCTCATGAATGTTTATAAATATGTAAAGGGTGAGTGTCAGGAGGATGGAGCCAGGCTCTTCTCAGTGACGGCCAATGATAGGACAAGGGGCAATGGGTGCAAGCTGGAACTATAGGAGGTTCCACTTAAATATGAGGAAAAACTTCTTCACAGTGAGGGTAACAGAACACTGGAACAGGCTGCCCAGAGAGGTTGTGGAGTCTCCTTCTCTGGAGATATTCAACACCCATCTGGACACTTTCCTGTGTGACCTGATCTAGGTGTTCCTGCTCTGGCAGGGAGATTGGACTAGATAATCTTTCAAGGTCCCTTCCAATCCCTGATATTCTGATTCTGTGATCTACTCAAAAATGTTGTTGCAAGGGAGATGGAGGAGGCCTAAATGCATAAAGGATTAAAAAAAAAAAATTGGAAGTGGAGGAATCCTTTTCAAAATATGCATTCTTGTTCGAGGCTAGACTGTGTACCAGTATTTTGCCACAGATATTTCTAGTAGTGAATGAAATTCACACCTGTAGGTGCAAGAAGCAGTTTGGTGGTGCTTGGTCCAATTCCACAGAACGCTTCTGTGGTGTTTCTCAATCAGAAGTTTTCTATCAGAAACCACTTTACCAAGTAGTTTACAGTTTATTAAATTCCCATTAACCCTACCCAGGGATTTAGTAGAAAAGAGGAACCAGGGTAAATAATAGGAGAGACATTATAAACATAGCTTGAATTTCCCATGCTAATGTTAGACCGTGATGTTTGAGAAACAAGCTGACAAAGCCCAGTCAGGATTCCAGCTTTATATTTCATTAAAATACAGATCTGTAATCTGAATAGGGATGTCTGTTGTACAGGATGCCTCTACCCTATGAAAGCGTTGGATTTCAGGTCCCCTGCTGAAGCACTGTCGGGGTATTTATTGTTTGTTCTTAAGAGGGGGTCTGTTTTGGTGGAGATGCGGAAAAAATGCCATTCTTTAATGCAGATGTTGCCTTAAGGCAGCAGTGAAGGGGGGTGGCAAGGAGGTAGAAGAGAAGAATTCTGATGCTGTTGAGGTGGAGAGAGCAGCCCTGTTGAGATTTCACTGGAGTGCAAAGAAGCATGACTTCTGATGAGTGGTGTGTGATGCCTGCACATGCTTGTGTGCACATTTGAACTCTTCAGTCAGGACTCTTTCCTCTCAAGTTGCAGCACAGTGAACTGTGGAGAGCAGAAGTTCGTAGCTGCAAAGTTGTCTGTAGCTGCTATGGCTGACTCAGTAGCTGCTGGACCTGCCCTGTGTCTGCTGCCCCACGAGCGAGGGGTTCAGGGACAATCTGGAATGTGTTTGTGTGTTTTGGGGAGCAAATGGCAACAAAATAATAAAACAATCTGATGTTTTTCAGACACTATTTTATAGTTCAGTTTGAATTTTTCTTTTCATATTTTATTCTTTGAATCGATGCAGTCCTGAATGTATGGAATTGTGAGCCTCTGATGTCAGTCAGGATTGGGAGAATGGTCCGTCCTGATTTGAGAGGTCCATGAGATGACAGTTGGAAGCTTCGTATTCTTGCACTGGCAGATGTTTGGGGTTTGTAGAAGTACAAATAATAATGGAAGAGGGAAAGGACAGGATGCAAAAACTTACTATGAACATTTTAGAAATGTGTTTATTTTAAATAAATACTAGAAGATAAATTAAAGCAAATGCTTTGCTTCAGTATTTCATGTTTTGAAGATGGTTGTTGTTTTTGGTATCCAGACTTGGAAAGTGATAAATAGTAATGTTTTTCTGTAGCTAATGGCCACTGTTTCAGAGTTTAGAGATGAAGGGAGAAATACTGATAGAACAGAGAAGTACATATGAAAACAAACCCAAAAATTTGCAAATTTCTGATCTCCATCAGTTTGGATGAGGAATGGTGAGAGCATTACATTTTATGTACAGAATGTGAATCAGACCTCAACACCCATTCTGCTGTACCAAAAAGCGGATTAAAAATGTAAAAGCTGTCATAAGGAAAGTGCTCGCAGCCCTAGAATGCCAATATGTATTCTGGCAAAATAAGTAGGCTGTGCAGCTATGTGCTGCACTGGCAGAAGCTGTAAAATCAAGTAAATAAATCTGGTTTATGTATACCTGTTCACACTCGTGCACACACACACGTGTGTTTGTGTGCAAGAGAGCTGGGCAGAATAGCTGTGCAGGATGGTTCCAAGCTGAGCTGCCTTCTCACTGTTGTTAAACGTGTAGTCCCAGCCTGCCAATTGCTGGTTTTAATCTTTGTATTATCTGCTGGCAGTTGAAAGACTGAAGAATAGCAGAATAAAATATATTAAAATATGTTGACCTGCAGAAACAGCAGTAGCAATGTTCCCTGGAGCTTTTCCACCTTGGGATACTGTAGATGTTTCTGGGAACAATCGTAGGGCCTCATCTAAGGCATATCTAATTACATATTTCTAAAGATATGATGGACTCTGTGTGTGCAAGATCTGTCATTGCTGTGCTCAAGCAGTGATGCATGAATGCAGGCATTTGCATGGGCTGTCTTCTGCATTCATAATTGACTATTTTGGTTGAAAAGTTACTATTTCTTTTAGAAATCACTATTTCTAGAGTGCATAGTTCCAAGAGAATATATACTGCACATACATACTGCTTTATCAGCTCCTTCTTCCCTCAGATCATATAACTTTTTCTTTTTCTACAGCTGTTTACTGCATTTTTTAGAAGAGGTAGGGCCAGCAAAGCTAATTTCTTTGGAAGTTGAGTCAGCTCAAGTGGAACCAAGCTGAAGGGTAGTGTTCGTTTGCATTACAGTCAGGTTGTATGATAGATGTAGAAAAAGCTGAATGTCAGGGTTTGTTGTGGGGTTCAAATGGTTGTGCTTCATGTATTCCTGTCTGCAAGACAAAGTACTTTAAATAACATTATGCTTTTTGGGTAGTGAAGGTGGGAGATGATCCGAGGAGAGTGCAGGTGTGAAAGACTGGTGACTTGCCTGAAGAAACCTAGAAATCTAATGGCAGAGTTACAGGAGGAATGCAGATCCAATGAGACTGTCTGTGCTTAATATAATTTATTTTTATTGCTCAGAGTATACTCAAATAGCAACTGGAGGAGGAAATACACTCTCATTCAGTCTCTGTAGTCTGACACATAGGGTACCACATCTAGGAGTGGCATTATTTAGTAATGTTTTATACTTTTTTTGGCATATATGTGCCCTTTCAACATATTTCAAGATGGAAATAGACTTGGACTTGATCCTCATTTCACCTACATCAGTACAAATCTGAAGAATTTCAGTCTGCATCCTGTCCTTCCCAAAAGGCTTTTTCTGGGTTTTGGAGAGATGTTTACAGAAGAAGAAATAGCAAGGAATGTAAAGCATGTTGGTAGAAGTTGTGACAGACACTGCATACCCAGGGCAGTGTTTCTGAAAGAGTCATTCAGCATTTCCAAGCCTCCTTAACATAACAAAATTGACAATAATTAATAGTGTGCATGGCATCTGATTGCCTTGGAATCATTGAATCATTAGATTTTACACTCACCACTCTGTGAGATGGGAAGCCATTATCTTCATTACACAAAGAAACTAAAGGATGTAATAAATTAAGCAACTTATTCAAAGTCACACAGAGAATCATTAACTGAAGAGGGCTTGAACCCAGGTGTCCTGAATCCTAACCCCATGTCTCATTCACTGAGCCATCCTTCATAGCAGTTCATTGTCTCCTGTCATACAGGGCTTTGCCTTGAGGGCTTATGAGCTCTAGCCTTTTCATAACAGAGCTATTCCAGTCAAAAAGCTATTTTTCTTGCGTGAATCTCTTCTTTCAGTAATTAACTTTTTCTTTTGGACATGTGAAATATTTTTGTGTTAAATGGGTACATCTATGCAGGAGGAGCATGAGAGGAATGTGTGAACACATGTAAACATCAACCCATGGGAAACGAGTAAGCGCTCCACACCTTGCTGAGAGTAATTTAAAATAACATTGCCCTCACTATAATTCATCTCGTTGTTCCAATGAAGCAGACTAGCATGGGGTCATATTAATAATTTAAACAGTCTTACCCCTCAGTATTCTTCCTCTTCGATAGGAGGATTAGCACGTAGCATAACACCATTGTTTTAGCTTTTGAAGATGTTAATTGATGTTTCAAAGAGTATGACCTCATTCACTCACACAGCATTTTTCATTCATTGTCTGTTCTCTTCATACGTTGCCTAGAGTTCAGGATAGCTTATTTTTCGGGATTTACACACACACACACACACACACACACACACACACCACCTCCCCTGCCCAGTATTTATAAGTAGTTTGGTGTATAAAGGAATTAGAAAATTGGTATGCTGTCATCTCCCCTGTTACCCATTCAGATTGAAAGCCAGTCAAAATAGTTTAGAACGCTCCCATAGTTTTGTGCAGAACTGAATTTCTTGACATCCACAGAAGCAGTGTTTATAGTCATGTAATCTTTACTTTGCATCAGTCCTTTCTGGCACCTGTCTCACTCCTGCTTCTCAGCTCTCTGTAGCTTCATTGAAATATCTGAAAGGGACCCTTGTTGTTACCCTATTCCAGACATCTCTTGAGCAGAAAAAGAAGTAAAGATCGTTCTGTACAATATTATGATAGGAATAAAGTATTTGAAAATTCCTTCCTGTAATAGGCAGAATAAAGCTTGAACAAAAATGCTCACATCTGAAAACACAGAACAAATTCAATCATGGGCACTACTATATTTTGTTGATTTCAGGCATATATCAATATATCCAATATCCATATCAATTTTAACTATCTAGCACTTGAACGTTGAATTAATTTTGTAGAGCAGAACATCCGTATTGCATCCTGGAATCGAGTACCATACGAAAATTCAGTGATGCTAGTGGATGTCTTTTGTCTGATGTTTGCAAAGTAAAGCAACAGTTTAGACACTCTGACCACTACCATCCTGCTCCCTGACTCTAATCCTGGTCGTGAATGTATAGCAAAAATAATTGTGATACCTAAAAGCTAAGATAAAATATATAAATGACTTTACATTAATCCTCAGCTTACTGTTAGAACTTAACAACAACAATATATGTGAGTCTTGGGGAAATTTACAGACCTTTCCATCCTGATTTCCTATCCTGATATTATAAGCTATTCCTAGCTTTAGCTCTCAGTGTAAAGTAGGTACCAAGTAGTGCTCCAACATTCAAACTGTGATAAACAAATTAATCTTTGTACCCTCCAAAATGAAACGCTAATTTCAGTTTTTTTACCCTGCTGTACCAAACCTTAATAGGTGTGAGAATAAGCTAGATAACAGCCTGATTCTCCAAAATTAATGGTCAGGTGAATAAAAATGTCTTTTGACACTTGTCCTCATCTTTCGTTTGAGAGCCTGGGAAGATTTAGTAGCAATTTACAGTACAATACCCAGTTTCAAACCTTGATCGTAAGCTTTTGAACATAAATTCAAATTGCTATAGCTGATCCAAATTCATTATTCAAATCTGCTGATGTCTGCTCTCCACTTGCTACTTTTGTATTGGGCAAAAGAGAAGAATCATTTCAGCTTTGTAGTTCTTACTTTTCAAAACCCCAGTGCTAACCCTAAGATTTAGTGTGATATCAGTAGTTGTTGCTACCTGAAAATTATTAACAAGGTATTCAGAGCCAAAATACCCACTTAATTTCTCTCTGCTACCTCTTTGAAGGTCAAGTGAGAATATCAGGTGAGCAGCCCCTCTGACCTGGAATCCTGACCCCCAGAAGTTACTGAGAATCTAGCTTTAGTGTCACAACCCTGGAACAATATTGTCAGTTGAATCCTGTGTTTTCCCTACAATCCTGAGCACTAAGGATTTCCAGTTCTGTCAGGTTTCAGCTGACAAAACTGGTTAATGTGTACCATAGTTTTCTGGGTTAGGAATCAGTTTGCTCTAGCGTCTACGAAACTGAAATACTGATCTGTGGGTCTCTTTTTTGTTTGTTTGTTTGTTTTGGGGTTTTTTTTGTTTGGTTGGTTGGGTTTTTTTGTTAAGCATATTTATTCAAGTTACTGGATCGGTAAGTGGGAGGTCACTATAACCCAATAAGTGCTATTTGTGATTTGACTGAAAAAAAAATTAACCCATAAAAACCTCATTAGTGCATGTACCTTGCTTACTCAGGTGGGGTTAGGAATGAATCCCTGGAAAGAAGCCTTGGATTCCTTTCTAATAGCAGTGTATTAAAGGTGAGGAAGCCTGGAGTAATAATGCTAGCTCTGTTCTTCCTCTGTTTAGTGTCTTGGTTCTTGCACGTTCTCTCTCCCTTTTTCTTTGAAATCTCATTGTCTCAGGATTTATTTTTCCCCCCTCCCCAGTTTACCATTTTTTTCCTTGGCTTTCATCTGATCCCACTGTTATCTCTGCTTTATCTCTGCTTCACTCACTTCTTTCTCTTCTTGTCTGATTCCTCTTACCTTTTCTTTGCTTAACCACCCCACCAACTCGATCCCTGCCCCTCCAAAGAGCTGGATCTGGGAAGGCAGGAAGAAAGTAATTCTGTGAGTTGTTCCAATAGATGCTGCTGCTGGCAGGGATTTGAACTCATAGAAAAGGGAATGTCTTTCCTTGGGGTTTAGGGACTAGGTGCAAGGAGACAGGAGGGGAAGAGAACTCTCTGCCTGGTGTGGAGAGGCTGGAGATGTCTATGTGTAGGACGAAAGTGAGGTGAAATCAAGCTAAGGGTTGCTCCTGTTCATCAGCCTGTCTTGTGGCAATGCTGATTATATGTAGGAAATGGGATCTCACTTTCACTATCAGCCTTGCTTTGCTTGCGTGGAGCTGAACCAAAATTCTTTTCAATGGTAGTAAAGGAGTCCTCCCTTTGTTGGCAGTGGTCCTTAAATGAGATCTGTGGCAGAATGGCTTTGGATTCTGGTGGCATTTTAGTGCTTAAAATGTTGAGGTCTGTCTTAGAGCAGGCAACGTCAGATTTTAGAATTTGTGTGTTAAGTGAGGTTGCTTGAGGTCAGCGGTGGCTTAGAATATCTATCATTAAAGAAAACTCTGCTTTGGGAGTGAGGTCACTGAATCATAAGGCAGCAGTTTTTACAGAGATTCAGTGTGACAATCTGATAGAGGATACAAAGTACTTTAAGCTCTGAGGTACTGTCTATTCACAGTAGTGTAACTTTGCTGGTGACTTACTAATTTCAGTGTCCAAAGGGAATCTGTTCTGCCTGGTCAGACTTCCTCCCTCGGTTTCCTGCGTGTCGTAACCTTTGATCACAGTTTTTAAATGATCGTGTTGTATTGCCAAACAGTTAAATAATTGCCATGCTTCATCCCAGAGATGGGAATGCTTTGTTGTCTAGGGAATTGTGTGTGGAGTGGCTGATAAACCAGTGTGTTAATCCTGTTAATGCTTGTGTGAATCCCCTAATTTTGACAGTGTTACGTTGTCACACAGTAACAGGATTGTATGAGTGACCCAAGTCCATACCTTAGGGTGAACTTTGTCATATTTTTAAATAGTAGTTGCTATGATTAGTGTAGGATCTGTTTATCCTTCCAAGAAATTGTAATATAATCAATTGTGGTTCTCTTTAAGTTGCAGCCATTGCGTATATAGCAAAAATAGCTAGAGATGAAAGCCCAAGCACAGTCTTAAGTGGGGTCAAGAATAGGATGAGCTTTGCTAGCAAATAAGTAGGGGAGCTTATGGCATCCTCAATAATAGCAACACTCACAATTCTTTACATTTGCATTAGTATTTTATCTGTAGATTTTGAAGAGTTTCATAAAGATCTTGCATTCTCCAGTTTACAAATGGAAGAGGAGAAAATTTAAATCCTGGAGGTAAGAGTGACTGAACTAGAGAGACCATTGGGGGAAAAGGTATTATCCAAAATATTCCTTTCTGTTGCTTTGTGTGTTTCCCCCACCCCGTAAAACATGCTGTTGGGCTACTCCAGTCTAACTTTACATTCTATCCATACTTGGCTCTGTGTCACAGCTTGTCTAAGATGTGTAATTTCTCTGAAGTTGGTGGTTTTGTCTCTACCACTTACTCCTTGCCTATGTTTTTCAGTTAACTGTCCTCAAGGTAATTTCCAATTCATTTGTATGTTTATTTTGGCACCATTTTTTGTGCTTCCCCTCTGCTAGTGCTGTTTGAACAGCTCGGAAGGATGGGGTTTGTTTAGATACAAAAATTTCCCAAAGGTCTGTTTTAGAGGGAGGGAACCTGTAGGCACGTGCCTTTGAATTGGGCTCTGCAGCCATCTCACAGGGGAGACATGGCCGTCTCCCTTTCCTCCCCCCTACAGGCTCCAGCAGAAAGGATCCTGTTTCTCTTTCTCTCTCTCGTGTCTGTGTGTTTTGTTCCTGATGCAGATGGTTAGTTAGTACTGACAGGTTTTGCAAAGACATCTTTGGATTTCACGTGGCTTTGAATACTAATGAAAGGTTTGTTGTTTTATTTCTGAGTCTTACAAGTAAACAGTTCCACCATAGATGTGTTCAGAGGAGGAAGTTGCTAATTATGTCTTCTGCTCTCCTCTCTCCTTTGGTACCTGTTTCTCCCTCTTGGTTAGGTGCTGTTGACATAGCAACCAACCGTTTATCTTGCTTGAGGGTGTATTCATACACGTGTGTGTTTAGGTGGTGGAGCTGTATAAATAGAAACCGTGAGACGTCAGGAGCTGGAAGTCTATCTGAAAGCATTGTCAGTAAGGTGTTTGGATGAAAACACTTTAGAGGCCTATTGTAGGTGGAAACTCTCTTCCTTGTATGTGGTAGCACAGCAGGAAGTCTCTTGAATCGTTTTTATGTGGGATTCTTAGAATGAACTGAGAATTTCCGGTAGTTTTTCACTGACTCTCAAAGTGCCTACTTTACCCTGGACATTCCTGCAGTATTAAATCATTGTAGGGGCATAGGAACAGGAGAGAGTATTTTCTTTCTCTAATGGAAATGCACGTTGTTGTCACAGAAGTGGCCTCTTCTTATACCCTGGCCTCGCTAGTTCTTGCATTTTTACATAATTACTTTAGCATAATCCAAATTCCAGAATATTATAGTAACAATCGTGGCTATTAATGCTTTATCTTTTCATCAGGCTATTAACCAGTGTTGAAGAATGAAATAGGAACCTGTCCCCTCTCTGCCTCCATGTAATCTTTGATCTGGAAAGAGGTCACACAACAAAACCTTAATTTTTTAATTTCTAGTGCCCAGAAAGATGGAGTTTGAGGAATTTAATTTCCCCCCTATTGCCTCTATGCCACCTTATCTTCACACGTCTTGTAGGAAGTTGTTAGGCTGCCCAGATTTTCATACTGGCACTTTGCCAGTCATATGAATAGCCTTTGTATCTTTGCAGTCAAGAGGGTTCAGAGAAAAGGAGGTAAATATTCCAAGACCGTTTGATGTATGGACAAGTTATGCAGCACTGTGGCAGCAGAAACATGTACTGAGCTACTTCCAGCAGCTCATTAAAGCTGTTCCAGTGAGACAAGGGGTCTTCTAATATCCTGCTGACATTAGAAATGTGCTTCAGTACTTCACACAGAGAGTTCCTAAATATACTGAGAACAATGACTTTAATAGTAAAGCTTTTATGTAGCAGCTGCAAAAGGTAGTTCTCAAAGCATTCAATATGGAAAGCAAATACTGTTTACTCCATCCTGCAGGTAGGGGAACTGAATTATGGAGGGGAAGTGCATTACAAAGATGATGCAGCAGGCCACCGACACAAGCAAAACAAAGCTTAGGTCTCCAGTCTAGTGTCCTGTGCCTACTGACAGCACCACATTGTTGCATGAAACCAGAAGGTTTTAAGGTATATTTAATTGTAGCTTGGATATGTATGTTCTTAACCACCCTCACAAACATCTCAGCCAATTGTATAGCACTTTCTGATATATTCAGATTGGTATTGACATAAGTATCTCTCAACATTGCTGTTGAAGCTGTTGTGTATCCAGACTCCATCCCAGATTCCAGAATACAGGTATGAGACTCCACAGAGATGAACAGGCTGTGTACCTCAGCCTAGAAAAGCACCGAATTTGGCCCACCCTCTTGAGTAACAGAGCAACACAGCGGCGTGCTCTGTCAGCCAGAAGTATCTGTGCGGCATGTGAAGAACGATGGTCTTCCAGTTCTTCAGCACATTAGGACAATGTGCTATTAAATAGTGTATCAAATAGCAGGAAGAACACAGTCCTTAAGCAGATTGCAGACTGCAGACACGTTATAAAGTGATCTATTTATATTAGAGCTACACCTGTAACAATACAGTGCTTCCAGAAGCTACCAGTCATGGCTCTTCTCCCATTAAAAGCATGTGACAGAGATGGACTCTGCAGTAATAATTTCCTCTAATCACTTAATAAAAATTCTGTCCCGTATGTCTTTCCTTTTGTACTTTTTAAAGCCTTGTGATTGAATTTTGTTGTCTGAGGGATAATTCCAAATGAAAAATATTTACTATGGGTCTTTGCAAGGTCAGACATACAGTACTGTGGGCAACTACTGTGCAAGTTTCTCTGCATGCTGTTCTGTCAAATGTGTACTGCCCCCTAGACCTACAAAATTCCTCCTGGTTATCTGGGCTGTGCCTTTCTGCTCTGGAGTACTAACGAGTACTCACAATTAAGTATATAATACTTCTGTGGGAAAGATGTGTATCTATATAGACACACGCACATATATCTGTCTTTGAGGGAGAGATTGAACTGGATGACCTTTAAAGGTCCTTTCCAACCGAAACCATTCTATGATGGTATACACCTTCCAGGCTTCAGATCAGTGCCTTCCAGTTACATTTGAATTGTTTCCTATGGCACATTTGAATCCGAGGTTTCTATAATAAAAGATGGAAAAGAAAACAGATTTGTTTTCAGATATTTCAGGGGTTTTGCTTTTGTCACCACATTGTATTGATGCAGACAATGCGTATTACGTTTGCAGTAGTGGTTTGTCCATGCCAACCTCAACATACCTGCTGGGGCTAGTAGTGTAATGAGTGTGCAGTTGTGGAGACTGTGCTACAGGCATATTTTCTTTAGTTTATGTAAATGCAGCAACACTAGATAGATCCAGGCAGAACAATGAGATGTTGCAGCCCACAAAATCCCTAAATTATGGCTTGAATCCATTTGCTTATTCATCAGCATTCTTTTCAATACTTCTAGCTCAATATGTGATGACCTGTCCTGTTTTCTCCTTTAAGCAGTTATAGCCTTATATAAATGTGCACTTTATAACCGAATAGGTGTTGATAGCTTTATAGAAGAGAATCAGCTGAAATACATTGCTCGTGGCAAAGGAGTACAGAAGGCATTAGTTCTTTCAGAAGATTACATGAGACTGTTTAATCAAGGACAGCAGAACAGAGTTAGCCTGTACAGCTTTTGTCACTGGTGGATCCTTTCATGCAGTGATATTTTTATAGTGAAGTTGCTTGCTTGCAATAAAAGAGGCCCTATAGTGTTGGAATAAATCTCTCTGCTTGACCTGTCCTCAAAGAATATTTCTTGATTCTTATAGTTGATAGGAAGGACAAAAGTAAGTGATCATCAAACTACAAGCTCAGTCTGATGCCAACATTTTAAATTAAAATACCCACAGTTTAGTTGGCATCACTGGGCCTCTCCCCATCCTTTTGTGCATAAGATGCTGCCTCCTCAGAAGAAGGTGGCAGTTTCAGAAAAAGAAACCAGGTAGGTTACTGGTGCTCTGGTGCTTACCCAGGAAGAAGTATGAAGCTCTGGAGGAGCCAAAGCAAGAGGCTTCCCTTAGAATATTTTGGTCATTGTCATCATGATGTGTACTGGCAGTGAAGATACCTAGTGGTGACGTGGAGTGGATCCAAGATGTATGGTTTTTCTGCAGTAGATCAGCTTAGTCCTGTGGAGTCTCATAGGGAAATTTATGTGCTTGAAAGTCCCTTGTGTTGTACATGGACAGTGAAATAACCACACCATCTTGGGGGAAAAGTGCGTAGTCAGGTGTCACGAGTGTTCTCTCTACATTTTGTAACAACAACAGTCTCTGTAAATGCATGTCTGGTTTGAGCAGCTGAGGGCTTCATCTATGGATGGTGCATTTCATATCAAAGAAACACCTGTGGAGTGAGCTCAGTGTATTCTGTTCATGTGTTAACTTTCTAATTGGTCTAAATGAATGGTTGTCATTAAAATGTGGTTTAAAATTAAAAGCAGATTTCCTAAAATTAACAGATGAAGCTCCAAAGGTTTGCTGCTTCTTCCTCTGGAGGATTTTAAGTTCTGCTTTTTTCCCTTATTTCTTCTTCAAATCTCACATGAAAATAACACCTTTGTTAAAAAACAAAACAAAACCCAAAACTTCATTTCAGCAAAATAACCGAAGAGATGTGCCATGTTTCTGTATCTGCCAGTGAGCACTTCGAGGAGAACTGCTGTGTGTTATGTCATGGTAGGGGAGAAAGGAATCTATAAAATTCCCTTCAGAAAGGAGGAATAGGTTGGCACTAGAAAGCTCTTCTGGCAAATTAATGAGAGGATGGGGCAGAGTGGGAGAGAGGCAAATGTTTCAGACTGAGAAATGCAAAACAGAATTAAAAACAAAATTAAAAAAGGAATGAAAACAAGGCACAGTCCGTTGGGGGATCCTGTGCTGCATTTTCTGTATGTGGTGGAGTATTAAACATCTTCAGGCTGCGCTAATGATGTTGATAACAAGCCTGATCTTTTGATGTTTCTGAAAACATCAAAGCGAAGGTCCTGGAAGGCCCCAGTTCATCAAAATCCAAATCCCAGACAAAAAGAACTTTTTTTTTTTGTTGGGTTTAATAGGTACGGATATTTTATTACACTTAATTTTATGTTTCCAGGGGCTGTGGGAAAAGGAGGGAGGAGATGGAAGAAAAATAAGCAAGAATTTTGAAGCAGGCATGAATGGAGCTGAAATGTGATTCAGAATAACACTTCAGAGAATGGTTAAAATAATCTAAACTACTTTTTGCCCGTTCTGATTTATTTGGGAGAAGGCAAAAACTGTCTTCTGTTTCTTTTTAGTGAGGAGAGCTTTGTCAATTAGGAACATCAATAGATCCATGAGGCCCATAAGCAAGGAATGATTTTTGCAGTTGCTTCCTGACATCTGCCACCCTTTTCCATTACTGAGACCAAGGAGGATCCTTTCACTTAAGTGTTCAAGCAGTTTTAAGCTCTGGCTCCTATTGTCTGTCTGAAGGACTACTTCTAAAGCAGACTCAGGTGTTCAGCACTGATAATGTAGCCTGCTCCTGTGTCAGGGCTGTAAAGAAGTGAAGTGGATTACCAAAAATCTGTAAAGATACTGGAATGAGGTAGACTAGATTTTTTTAGTTGGGATATCCATTAAGATTTCACTTGATCTTGGTAGTCAGTACTTCTAATGATATGAAGCATGGGGAAGATGCCACCTGTACTTATATTACACACACCTTTGGAATGCCAGAAAAATATATTAAACTCAAAATTGGAAGGCCTTTGCTTGAAGTGAAAGTGCTGGTGTGTATAAACCAAACCTAATGAAGAGTGTTTCGGATAACTTCAAGTAGAATAGACTCTGTCTTGGGTGCATGAGGGAAAGAAGCAATGGAATGATTTTGACTCTTGTCAGAACATCAAGCTCAGGTCTTGTCTCTTTTGAAATTGAGTCAGATGCACATCTGTTTGATCACAAATACTTACTGGGCTGCAGTTTGCTGTCAATAGGCATGAGACAAGAATGAAAATCTTGATGTAACTGGAGACTGCTGTGTAGCAAGAAGCTACTGAACCTCTTGGGACATCATTGCTGCTATGCTCCCTACAAATGACTTTTGGCTCCTGGAGTTTGGGAGTTGTAGTGCAAATCAGACATTGGTTCAGGAAAACTAGAGATTAAATAGATTTAGATGAATTCATCTGGTCAAAGTCCTGCTCATGGAAGACTATATGCTGCAGTATAGTTTTGGGGGTACTGAAGTGACTCAGGGTGAAATGCTAACACTCTGTTCAATGCTGTGCTGGTTTGGAGGACTCATTGTCAGGTACAGTCTTTTCATGATGGGCCTGCATTGCCATGAGAACCCACGAGCTCTTGTTAAGGGTAATATGGTGGAGGAACAAATGATAGTCCCACTTGGCACTATAGTGGGATTGGCAGTTTAGTCAAATGCTTCTAGGTGCTCGTATGCTTGTATTTTGAGGCTGAGGGGCACTTTTTACTTTTAGTGGTATAATAATATAAATTATTTTATTTCATTGTTTAATTGCACAGATTTAGATGTACTTGTGAGGGACTGCCCTGTTTTAACAGTCCTTTCTGAAAAGTGATTTCTTCTAGTGCTTTGGAATCCTTACCTTGTCGACTGGACATAAAGGGTACAAGTCGCGAACAGGAGATCAAGGGCAATGTCTGTTGTGCTCTTCTATGAATCATGAGGGCAATGGGTTTAGGGGCACACTCTTGAACACCGCAATATACATCTATAATAATGCGTGGAGAGGATGAGACCCAGTTTTGTCTCACTTTTTGATCAGGATAGGAGGTCACAGTGTTGCAAAACCCTGGAATCTACTTGTTAATCTTTAGGGTAGGAACTAGCACTACATGGAAGCCTATGAATGCTCTGTACAAGATAGGAAGTTATATACTAGAGGTTTTTCATTCACTGAAGTTTTACCTTTGGCTCTCTTTTCTGTCCTTTTTATTGCAAACTTTCTAACCTTTTATATTTATGGTTGCCAGCAGTAAGCACCACTACATGGAGATGTAAATAATCACATTACAAAATGCCCACTTTTTTTTTTTTTGGTGAAGCATGGAAAACAGAGGTTGATTTTCTCTATCACACAGAGACACTTTTCCTGTGAATGTGTTTGTATGTACCTAGGTGAGAACAGTGACAATAAAAAGTTCTCATGATGAGAAAATAATCATTGTTAGCTGGTGACTGTCCAGTATCCCGTGCACAAATACAGGCTGGGCAGAGAATAGCTTGAGAGCAACCCTGAGGCGGACTTAGGGGTGTTAGTGGATGAGAAGCTCAACGTGACCCAGCAACGTGTGCTCACAGCCCAGAAAGCCAACTGCATCCTGGACTACATAAAAGAAGCATGGCCAGCAGGTCAAGGGAGGTGATTCTGCTCCTCTACTTTGCTCTGGTGAAACCCCACCTGGAATATTGAGTCCTCAGCACAGGAAGGACATGGACCTGTGGGACCAAGTCCAGAGGAGGACTACAAAGATTATCAGAAGGCTGGAGCACCTCTCCCATGAAGACAGGCTGAGAGACTTGGGGTTGTTCACCCTGGAGAAGAGAAGGCTCCAGGGAGAACTTATACCAGCCTTCCAGTACATAAAGCGGGCCTACAGGAGAGATGGGGAGGGACTCTTTATCAGGAAGTGTAGTGATAGGACGAGGAGTAGCAGTCTTAAGTTGAAAGAGGGGAGATGTAAATTAGATGCTAGGAAGAAATTCTTTACTGTGAGGGTGGTGAGACACTGGAACAGGTTCCCCAGAGAAGTTGTGGATGCCCCACCCTTAAATGTGTTCAAGGCCAGGTTGGTCAAGACCAAGTTCATCAAGTATTCAAGACTATCATCTAGTGGGAGGTGTCTCTGCCCATGGCAGGGGGTTTGGAACTAGATGATCTTTAAGGTCCCTTCCAACCCAAACCATTCTATGATCTTGCATTTGCTTACTTTCTTTAGAAAAGCAAGAGGAATATGCTCCCAGGCTCATTGCCTGGGGTTGTACAGGTGAGCTGGCTGCTTCATTGTTGGAATCTCTCTCTGCTCATGTGCACTGATATTTTTTTTGGTATTTTGTTTAAATGCCATCCCATCAGCAGTGTTAAAGGAGGCTGAACAACCACTCAGTGCAGAAGATCCATTGTCATGGTTGGATACGTAGATGATTGTGAGCATGACATTCAGAGATGAGTTTCAGAAAGATGAAAAAGAGGGTTTTAAAAACAAATAAATAAGAGATGCTATCCAGCAGTCCCAGACACGTACCTAGACAAGACACTTAAAATCACTGAGCTGTTAACAGCAAGTTTGCCTCACTTCATCAAATGCATCAAGCACAGTGCTTCTGAGAGATAAAAGATGAAAACTCACATTGGTCACCCTCTCTTGGATTTCGTTTGCCTTTCTGTGTGTTTTATTGCTTTGCTTTCTTGGGTATAGGGGTGGGCTGGGAGGGAGAGTGGTGTTTCTGCAGAATAAAGTTTTAATTTAGTGATTGACAAACTCTCCCAAGTGAGAATAGTTTAGCTGAGTTAACAGTTAAGAAGTCATTCCAGAAACCTTAGCACCATGGAAGTTATTCGAGTGGGCATAACCAGTGACTCAAACAGCTATTCTTTGGCATTCCAAATAGTGTTATTTTTTCCAAAGGAATTTTAAAGCATTTGTAGTGTGTTTTGGACACATCAAGTCCCAAACTCAAGGTTCTACTGCACCCACTGTGAATACTATACAGTACAGTAAATAGTTTTAAAATGAAGAAGCAATACAGGAGAGGCAATCGAAAACAGGCAGACTTCACTGGACTCTTTCTTGTAACAATTTCTCTGGAAACTTTATTCCAGGTAATTTTTCTCTCTTTTGTCGGCCTTAAGTGTCCGTGGCACCTGCCTGTTTTCGTAAAATTCACAGTTACAATTCTTGTGGTTTCTGTGCATTTACTGGGTTGGGTACTGTTGGAACTGTTTTCTTGGCATGCTTATATTATGGGAGAGAAACCAATGTTTGTCTGCTGCTTCTAGCTGTTATTCACATTCCATCATTTAAAAACAAGAAGGTATTTAATATAGCTGAAGGATTGCAAGCGTGAGTAAGAGGCATTTTGTTTCCCATGGCATCTTAATATACAACTTTTTGAAATGGGTCTTCTCATGTAAGTTTGTTGATTGAGTTTTTCAGATTTTTGAATGAAGAAAGTACCTGAAGAGAACATCCTGGAGTAGGTAACTCTCTACTAGCTCTTGTAATCTGCCTACCACGAATTTCAGACCTCAGATTGAAAGTTTTGCCTTTCTTAAGGCTTCTTAAATCAGCGAGGAGACCCTGGCATAGGGAACTTCTTTAAAATGCCCAGTGTTTCTCATTGGAGAACACAGGCAAACCCAGTGTCTGCCTGCACTGTTAAAATGATAGCTTGGTTTTCTCCCATTTCCCAACCCTTAGGAATCACAGAAACCTTTTTTTTCCACTGGTCTCTCGGAACATTTCTGTCATCCCCACTTTGTGTCCATGTGTGCTAAAATACTGAGCTTTGCTTGTGATTCTGCTCATGTCACATTCTTTTGATTCTTCTACTTACTCTGCTTTTTTACAATACCATATTCAAGGTTCTGATTCCCCCCATCAGAGATCATTAGCTTTCCTCTTTCTTTCTCTTCTCTTTCCACGTTCTCCCCCCCATCTTGTGTATCTTTGCCTTCACTGCCTGTGGCACAGTGTCCTTCGTGCACAGTTGCCCACCTGACATCATCTCCCCTCCTTTAAGACATCCTTAAGACTGACTCCTCTTTAGTGTCTGGAAGCAATCAGCTTGCTAATGATGGCTAGGTTTAACAGCAGACTAGGGATTGCTAATGGTATTTATTTATTCATGCTCCTTGTGGAAGATAAAACATCCAGTTGATTGTGATTAGCTGATCTAGATAACCTTATCCTTATTTTCATCTTCCCTCCCAGTCTCCATCCAAGTCTTTTATTTTAATTTGTTTTGTGATTCAGTTCCAAACTTTTAAAGGCTGTGCTTTTTATTGCTTGTACTGCATCTTGCATAGTGAGGTCCTTGTCCCAAGTAGGAAGCTTGAACTTAATGACATAAATGATAGATATTGCTACTATTGTACTGTGTTAGCCTGGGATATTCAAGAATGGTCAGGAATGCAGCTGGGCACATGGTCTGGAATTCTGAAGATACTGTAGTCATAGTTGTTATATGTAATGGAATTTTTCTTTGGCATATTTCCAGCTTGCTGAGGGAATACTTGGTGGGTGTGAAAACGGGGTCATTTGAGGTGCTTGGTGGTGAATAAAGTCAGTCCTTGCAATGGTGGTGAGGCAGTAGGACAGCACTAGCAGTGCATGCTGTACTCCAGGGAATTACATGGCTCGGCACTTCCAGTGAATAACAGAAAATGAAGGCTTGATTCCATCACATGTGTATGTTGCGATCGTTCATCAGCTACTCTGAATTTGGTTGGTTACAATTTTTTCTATTCCATTTCAATCAGAATGAAAGCAGTGCAATTCTAAATATCTTAAACTTTGGTGCTTGTGAAAGAGAGCCTGAAAGTGCATTAAGGTCAAGGATGCTGTATTCGGTCACACTCAGAACTTCCAACCCACAGCATTTTACTGTTTTCCATTGTAGAGGTTTCATAAGAAGTCTGGGAGGGACCTCAAGAGGTACCCGTTGCATCCTTTATCCACACCATCTCTGGAAGACTTTCCCGAGCTTTTTCTGAAAGACCTCCCAGTCTTCTCATGGAGATTCTGTGATTTTTCCAGTATTTAACTGATCTCATCATTAGTAAAGATTTCCTGGACTGAAACTTTCCTGCTGCAATTTAAAACCTTTTAAACTTCTCTTATGATTCTTTTATACTCTTTTGAATTCACTCTGATTGACTTGCAACATCCTTGAAGTATGATATATGATACGCGATGCTGCTGAGTCTTTGGTAGTACAAAGTATGTAGGCAAGATGGTTGCTTAAAGAGCATGGCTTACAGATAATGCTTCCATTTATACCGTCCACTATGATTTTGCGATCGCGATCGGATGCAGCTGAGTCCACCTGTGTTTCTGGAACGTAATTTAAGCTTTTCTGAAAGAGAGTGAAAATTGTCCTGTGTTGTGAAGTAATTTTGTAATGTGACTAAAGTCACTGGTTACCAGCTTGGACCCTCTAAAGGTATACATGCCCTAAAGGAGATGTGAACTCATTTTCCACATTGACTCTGTGGGAATCCCATCAGAATTCAGCAAATGACTCCCAGCTGTGAGTCATAGGTGCTGTATGAGCAAAACTGGTGTCATAAACAAGACCACCACTCCAGCCCTTGGCTGAAACAGTTTCTTAAAGATGAAATAGGGAGACATTTTATACATCTCTCTGTGCCTGTCTCTGAATCTGTTTTCAACTTACTCCACTGGTAATCAGGCTTGTGTTGCCCACTGCTCGGTAGTCTCCTTTGGAACAGTGTGTTGAGGAGTAAAGAATGCTTTGAATTACACACCTGCTGATGTATCATTTCGTTTGCAGATATGTGCACATGAGCTCTAGGTAGCTGGCAAAAGCAAAAAAACTTCCTCCCAGTATACATTTGATTATGGACCCTTTTTTTATCCTTCAGTTGTCTGTAGTGTTAGGGGTAGCACCAAGAGGCAAATCAGAACAGATTGCCAGAGACCCACAGCTATTGAATTTAGCAGCTCAAGCCAGGGAAGAAAATACAGTGAAAACCAGTTAAAGATGTAGCCTTAAGGCATGAAAAACAACTTATTGAAACATTTATTCATTTATTTTTAAATTTAAAAGCACCAAATGAGACTGCATTTTATCTTTGTCAAGACATCAAAAAGTGCCTTATGCTGAATTTTTCTTCAGGAGGCTAATGGACTAGTTCATAAGGGTGTAGCTTCTTGAGTGAAACAGAACAAACTTTTAATTTTTCACGAATGCTGGAAAATCTAAACTGTAGGTACAGAAATTGCTTGAGCACATCTTTTAATATTTTGATTTGTTTATAAAGCCCTGTATGTCCAGGATAGGAAGGAAAGAAAAAAAATTGTTCAAGACTTGCACAATTACTGCTTTTCAGTCTGTGAATGTTAACAGTATTTAATTTTGCACTTCTCATGTTGGCCCTGTCTGGTTTTGCTGTGCATGAATTATATATTCAAAATTAAAATATCCCTCCTAGTTTCTAAAGACTTTCAAGAAATTTGCTGCTTTTCTATGCGCCAGAAATTGAAATATCTAAATGCTTGTGTTTTCTTACCAATGTTCTTCTGTGGTTTACTTTGTCATTTATGAAATAAATCATACAAAATTAAACACATTTATTTTGTTAAAGAAAGGTGATCTGTGCTGTGTATCAAATGGATCATTGTGATGGTAGAGCTTAAGACATGGCATCTTCTCAGAAAACTGAGATGTCACCTTTATTCTTTAGTTTGGTGTCATTTCTGCATTTATGGCACAATGATCATGGACCGCTGACATGTCACAGAAATACCTACAAGCTGAATTCTCAAGAGAAAATCCTGAGGTTAGGTCACTACATTCCCAAAGACCCTGTGACAGGCAAACTGGTATTTATTGTATGTGAGTGCAAATATCCATGAACACGTGCAGTAGTGAAGGTAGGCATCCTCTCCTGAGGTTCTCACAGTTGAACTCTAGCAAGCAATGCAACAAAGAGAAGATCCACTTAGAAAATTTTCTGTATGAAAGACTAGGCCCTCAGATTGACAAAAATCAACAAAATGTTTCAACCAAAGTAAAAATGAGAAAATACATATGAAAGCCATATAAGAGACAAAAATTTCCTGGAACAAAGTCCCTCTGGCATTTGAATGTGGTCAGTTGTATTTGGCTGGGACATCTCCTTCTGCAATACTGACCTTTCTGCAGTGTCATTTGCATGTGTGGTCCCAGGAGGGCACCAAGTTTACATACTGGCACTAGTATTGCAGGATCAGGCCCTTTCTACTGGGAAGAAGATGGAGTATAGGGAGGGGATCTGATAGAGGGCAGGTGTTGACAATTAATTCACGAATTAGAAGGAAGGAAACTCATAAGGTCATCATGTCCCCCACTGTGTTGTTCATATGCTTATTAGAAAATCTTCCCCATTCCCCCTGCTGATGCAAGGCAAAGGGAGGTGTGAGCTGACAAGATGAATGATGAAGGCTTCCCCCAACCCATTGCCTCACTGTGATGGAGTGACATATTTAACCTCCCCTGATGCTACTGCTGCAGGTGAAATGAATTATGCGACCCTCTGAATCCCTTATCGGTGCTAGGCTGTCTCAGGGGCTGGATGCAGCAGCTATAATTTTGGAGTTCTTTCCCTGCTTTAATGCCAAGTACAAATCATGCACATTTCTCTGCTTGAAGACCCCAGGCTGCTTTGAATATGGAACTGGTCTCCCTAGGGGATGTGAAGGGGAGGGGAGAATGGTGATAGAAGATAGGAGACCTGCACAGAATTGCTAATCAGGCTCTGCCCTCTGTCTTCTCAGGCTGCAAATGGCTCCTTGCTGTGTTGCGAGATTCACAAAGCCAAGCACCTTCATTGTCAGTCCGCTGCAAAGGGTGGGTGGAGAATAGATAGCCCCATTTTTAAAGTTGCTGGAGGAGCCTAATTAAGCTGGTGATTTTCTTGTTTGGGAAGTTGGTCACTGGTAGCTTTGAAGGTAATGAAATATGTCGGTCTGAAATGCTTTTCATCTCTCTGGAGCAATGAATTTTGCTTGTCAAGTGCCCTGTTTTACTCTGGAGGGTCAGAACTGTGAGTCTCTCTTGGGTTGTTTCCCCTTTCTGCATCGGCATTGTTTGCTCATATTTCTTATTTCCTGTGAGCTCTCCTCTTTCCTGCATGTACGGCCGGATAGAAAGATTCTTCTTTAAAACAAAACAAAACCCCAACAGCAACACAAAAAGAACTTCACCACAATGAAGAAAACAAGTACTGTAGAACTGCAGGGCAGGGTAACTTTTGATGCCCTGAAGCACTGAGAACAAATACCTCAAAATACAAGTTCCCTGATGTTGGATGATTGAAGAACCCATGGGTGGGGATGTAAAGAAAGTGCTAATAGCATATCCAGCATTTAATTATTAATACAGCCTATAAATTGCAATGGTCCGTTTATACTCATTATACTCCTCCTTTGGCTTCTCTTCCTGTTGAGATCAAGCACTTGAGATGCTGCAGAGCTTTCCTGTACAGTGCCATGGGAGGTGGGCTCGATTTCCTCTGCTACAGATAAATATTCTGTGGGCTGGGACTTCCAGAATAAAAGAAACAAAGCAAAAATAGGTGTGAGATGGAGAGCAGGGAAGTGCTCACAAATACTCTTGTGCACAAGCAACAATTCATATGTGTGTGTAGGACCTTTTCTCAGAATTTTCTGTTACTGTGTAGGAACTTGAGATTTGCCAGCTGTGGACCAGTACAAAAAGTGAAGTGGTCCCTAGGCTGCCATTTCAGTTTGTTTTGTGAGCTACCTGTACGTTGCGTGGGGGGTGGTGTCCGGTGGTTTTTTGCTTAGTTATGTGAGATACTGTATTGTTTGCTCAGTTATTTTCACTGTCTTCTATTCTGATGATATGCAGTGCAAAATCGGTATTCGGAATAAACTGAAGCATAATTTTTCATAGGGAAAAGTATTCACTATTTTATTATTAAAGGCGGTTCAGGAAGGGAGAAAAATGTAAATACCTTAGTTGATTTATTTTGTAGACTCTGTGTAGGTCTAGACTTTTATTATTGTTTTTCAGGCTACTTGTATACATGTTAATAAGGTTGCCAATTGCCACACTGCTTGAACACTTCTGCAAGCCCTGACATAGTCAGATTTTTACCATTTTCAGTGATAGAAATTGGCTTCATTGGAGAAATGGCCAGCAGTAAATAATAACAGAAACCTTAACCAAAGGAAGTGATGTAGGAATTTATTTCCTTAAGTTTCATTAGTGAACCCAAGTTCTTTTTTCTGAAATACAGAATTGATTTTTGCTGAACATATCAGAAAATGCCATCAGAGATCATACAACACTTCTGGAGTGCGTTACCTTGTTTGTTTTCATGATTTAGAAGGTTATTTGGTTCTTCTTAGTCACTCTGCAAACTATTGCATCCAATTTTGCATTCAGTGGATTTCCACTAAATATTTTTTTTTAAAATTGTTTTAGCATATTTTAGTTTTCCAAACAGTTTTTGATGGAATTTGATTTTAGCATCGTATTTTGGTTGTGTGTATACATTGATCATTGTTATTTTACTCAGCTGCTTGGCATAGAAGAGCAGTTGTCAATGTCATGAAATGTCTACTTGCTTTTCCTGGAAAATAGAAGAGTAGAAATACTATATCTTCTTGCAAGGAGAACTCTCGGTTGTCTTCCCTTGGTGTTTCATCTTATTTCATAACGTTCTTCGTGGGCTGCATGTTCCATCTTGCTGCTTGTGCTGAAGGGTAGATGAGGAGGACACAAACGTGTCAGTTCGGGTTTCTTTTCTCATAAAAACTAGGGCCTCATTCTTGTGTTAAGTGGGAATAAAGTACTTAATGGGATCGCTGCCAAACATATTACTTTTCGGTGTTAGAGTTTTCATGCCTTTCATCACAAGAGGCATTGTGCAAGTGTAGAGAATTCAATGGGTAAGGACAAATAGGTGCCAGTTTCAGTTTTGTGAGTCTGTATCTCTTTCCTATGAACTGTATTGGGAGGGCATTTTTCTCCTGTCAGGTTTAAGGAATTTGCTAGATTAGACTAGTCAGCATTTTCTTATCTTTCTAGATGTCTCTTGAAGTTATTATATTAAGACTTTAAGACATATTTACTCACACAGTCTAGCTCCTTCGTGTTGGCTGAGTGAAACAAGTGGTTCTGAACATATCACCTCTGCTTCTCCTTCATATTTGCTCCTAGCTTTCATTAATCTTAGGGTTTTGAAACTACGGTTAAGGGCACCCTTTATTCCAAGGCTGACTGGAGCCTGAGCAAGCAAAAGTGAGAGGGACAGCAGCAATTTTGGAAGCATCGATACACAAGCTTCTCAAAGAGGCACTGTCAGTGTCAAGCACTGGACCCTGAAGTTAGTTTCCACGTATATCAGCACTTGCAAACTGCTGGTCTGTCTCTGAAGTGCTACGTACATTGCCTTGGGTTCAAAGCAGACTGGCAAATCTGGGCAAAGGATTTTTTTAGACGCTGGTGCTGTTCAGCAGGAGAGTAAAATCATTGAGTGGTTAGAGTTGGAAGGGACCTTAAAGATCATCTAGTTCCAACCCCCCTGCTATAGGCAGGGACACCTTCCACTAGACCAGGTTGCTCAAAGCCCCATCCAACCTGGGGAACACTTCCAGGGATGGGGCATCCACAGCTCCTCTGGGCAACCTGTTCCAGTGTCTCACCGCTCTCAGAGTAAAGAAGATGAATGATTTAACCCACAATGTTTAGGATCAGTGGCTCCCCGTCAGTCACCAGATGTCTGTCTCTGTACTAGTAACGGCAGAGCAGGTACCTGGCAGTCGGCCTTGCTGAGCTCTGGCTCCTCACACTCTGAGTGCTGGCAGCTGCTGGACTGGGAGAAGGTGTGCAGTTGCTGTGGTGTCAGAGCTGGGCAGCGGTTACCTTCTCCGTGGCGCTGAAGCCTTCTTGTGCCGTGCTGTGCTCTGGTACGTTTTGTGATGCCAGTGCTGCGAACGTGGGACATTCTTAACTGCTGGAGGCGCCAGCAGTAGGGTTTGGAGATGTCAGGGCTGAGTCTGTAGTAAACACATTCATATTTCTTTGCTTTGGCCTTTCTCCAGGACTTTTCTAAAGCCCCGTCACACATCAATAACTTTTCATTCACTCTGTCTCCTAACGTGCTGCATTTACTGAATAGCGTGTGCTGGAAGACCATTGCAAAAGTTCAATTCCTAAATAATTACACAAACAGTAGTGAATCAGGATGTAGTGTAGGAGCATCCTCTCCTCATCTACAAGTAGCAAGTGGAGCAAGTGCTTGGTTTTATTTATTCATAATTACATTTTCTTTAGATCTCTCTCCTCCTTGCTTTTAATATTACATTTGAAGTTGCACTGTGATCCAGGCCCTATACAGCTTTTTAAATTATTTTCATTACCACTTTTTAATTGTCTTCCTGTTTTTTCTTCTCTTACAGAAAAGAGAATGTTTGAGTACAGTGCATTGTACTTTCATTTCACTGTGCTGAGATGTTTTGCCATTATGTGTCGTAAATGATGGACCAGAAGCAACTTTCAGCATTCTGGGGCACAGGTCAAATAATATCCAAATTATGAATATGCATGGATGGCCCCTAGCTTCCTATGAAAAACTCCTCTTGTGTAGTGTTTTTCTGTTTCGTTAAGTGTTGAAGCCATCTATGTGCTGCTGCACTGAAACACTGTGGCTTTTTCTGGCAACCAGATGCATTTGTCACTTTTCAACAGTGACAGCGTGTTTCAGGATTTTATCCCTGTACCAAGAGTGTGGAAACTCTCCTGTTGGTGTCTCTGGTACACTGTAGGATCAGGCCCTTACTGACACATCATGTAACTTCCTTGGCATATGTGGTTTTGAACAGGCTATAAATCAAAGGATCTTTGTGTATATTTAGTAGAGTTTTGAAGTTTTCAGTCTTGCAAAACCAGATATACCCTTCTGAGAGATTAACACGGCATTTGTAGTATTACAGGCCGGGGATGGAGAACTGCTAAATCATTATGACTTTCATTCTATTGTAGCACCTCTTCCTATTTAAGGTTTGATTCAAGTCAAACAGCTCTGGGGTTTTGTAGTATCTCATTATTTTTTTATTGCTAAAGAATAAGGTAATAGGTTATACCAGGTTAAAGGTAAATGGGGGATAGAAACATCAGAGAGAGAAACTTCTGGTTAAGTCTAGCTAGTGTTATTGTTTCGCCTAGAATTGGTTTCTGTGCAAGAACAACACAGCAGGATTTAATGATATATGAAAACCTACTACTGGGGTCAAGAAAGAGTTGTGATCATCTGTATCAGCTGGTCATAGCTGAACTGATGGAATGAACTATGGCCACAGCTACTATTGTTCACACCTCTGTTGCCCCTTGAGTATAGTATCATGATTAAATCTGCCAAACACTACCTGTGCAATATTAGTCAAGATGTCAACTACAACAGCCACTACTAGGCAATGTGTCTCTATATTGTGCCTATTCATATATCTTAACAAGTTTATTTTGATTAAACTGTAAGGGAAACAAGGTGAGCTTCTGTCCACGTGCTGCTGAGGTTGGAAATGGGAGTTGTGTCACACTGATGTTTAGCTTTTTTTAAAAAAAAAAAAGCTAACTTCAGGACAAGAGTTCATCTGAAAGATAGTAAGTATAAAAGAGCTATATCATAAACCTCACCAGCTATAAAGAGCAGGAGGTGTTGTGTTTTCTGCTTTAATTTTATACTCTCCCATTCCACACACTTGAATGAGCACAGTTTGGTTTCATTTTCTTTTAAATGGAAAACAAAAAAGTAATAGTCTGTACCTTTCCAGGAAGAGACTTCATTGGGTTTAATGCAGTAGAGAATTGCAGGTTTATAAAGCAATACTGGTTAGTCTGGGAAAAGAAAGAAAAGGAAGCCTTTGGAAGAAGAAATAATTTCTGTGACTATGAGAACAACTTGCTGGTTGCGGACAACAATTGTTTTTACTTTGTAAGTTCAGCTTGGTCATTGCTGCAGTAAAGGTCCCTCCATATCAATGCGCCTTGTAGTGGGCTATAAAGGTAGGAGTTTGCAATGTTCACACTTGAGTTCTTAGTGATACTTTTTTACCTTCATTTAAGATGACAAGTTAGCTCATATTAGCGATTGACATGTGGTTAATTACATTCCTTAAGGTTTGGCAACCAGCAGGATAAAACATTTGTTTCCACCGTTAATTTTCTGTTTGAATCTTTTGGTTATATGCTACTGAAAAGCATATCAAATTTGCAATTCAAGATCTGGTCTTTTCAGTCATTAGAAATGGCTTGGCTAACATTTGTGTTACACAACTGAAAACAAAACTTAAAACCAACTAACCAACCGACCAGACCCCACAATCCTACTGCCTTATGAGTTATTTGGGTCCAGGCGATAAAACTGACTGCATGAAGTAGATATAGGTATCCCAAGCAGGTTACCTGGATGCCTTAATATTCAAGGATCAGCTGTTGATAGTAGCATGTAGTATCATCCTGTGCTCTATTTCTCCACGTACAAGTTTTAATTCTTCCGTGGAGTAAATGTGTTGAAATAGTAGAATAACAGCAGCATTCAGTTTGCCTCAGACAGTCTAGCTCATTACAGCCAAGAGGTAAGTCCTGTCCTTCTCATTCATTTACAAATACTTGTGATTTCAGCAGAGTGTCTTGAGACTAATATATTTTTTTTCAGGTTGCCTGAATGGATAAATTAGGGATGGAGGGAAGCTGCACAGGACATGTGCAATGTATCCTGCTTCTTGATGTCCCATGTTGCTTAAGATTAAAAACTGAAATGTTTTATTTCTACCACCACCTCCTTTCCTACTACTTCCTATCTGTGTGCAGAAGAATGATTAGCAATAGTTTTAAAACAAGCTCAGCTGGATTTTTCACACTCTCTCTTGCTTGCATCTTTGGAAAGGTGTTAATGGTGACTTGAGTTTGAATCTTTTATCTCAGTCAATTATTGTGAATTTATGAAGCTCAAAAATAAGCTTCCAGTTTTGACCTTTCCCTCCCTAATTTTGGAAGCTGGATTTTAAAATAGCTGGCCAAGAGGAGTGATGGACTAAGAATTTTCTTTCTCTGTAGCTTTTGGTTCCCTTTCTTTTCCAGGGAAAAACACAAGAAAGAATGTATGTTCTGTAATCAAGCAAATACATCTTCAAATAACAGCCCTTGCTGTCGTAGCTCTTGCTGCCTGTGGAAAAGAGATTTGTGTGTCACATGAGTTAAATAAAATAGTCATAAAGTGGCAGTGAATGGCAGCTTCTGTGAGTTCCTTAAGGGCCAGGTGACTTGGATTTTAGGACATTGGTGATTTTTGGCATCAAACCATTGCATTTGCAAATGCATTTATAACCAGCAGCCTTCATATGTGGGCTTCTCTTCATACTGGTTAGAAGCATGGGAGTAATTGGCAATTCATCTCTGAACCAGCGCTGTGTCCTCACCTGGTGCTGACCATTGTCTTCTGTCTGTGCGTAGAGCTGATGGGATCAGAAATTCTCTTACCCTTTTTGGTTGGGTTTTTGTGAGCGTCTCTCTCTTCAAATCTTTATGCTGATATTAATTATGGATGCTCTAGAATTTTCCTGACAAAGACATGTTTTTCTACCCAGTGTAATTAATGTATGCCTTGTCCTTCACCTTAAGGAATGCAGACCCAACCTCTTCTAAGTTCAAGGTAGCTGAACAGGTCAGTGGACAATATACAAAGATGTCCCTATTGATGCCTTTCAGCAGAAATCCAGAAAATGCCTGTCTTGGGAGAATACCAATGTCTGGAGAGAATTAAACCTGAGTTCTGGTTATCACAGAAATTCCTCTACACTTATTGCAGTATAGCCTTTTGTCCTGGTTTCAGCTGGGATAGAGATAATTTTCTTTGTAGTAGCTGCTGTGTTTTGGATTTAGTGTGAGAGTAATCCTGGTAACATAGGTTAGTTCTTGCAAAAATTATATAGTAAGTCAAGGACTTTTTCAGCTTTCCACAAAAACTGAGAGGAAACATAGACAGGACAAGCTGGCCAAAGGAATATTGCGTATCACAGATGTTATGTTCAGTATATAAATGGAGGCTGGGGGCAGGGATGCACATTTGCCGCTCAAGAAAGCTGGGCAATGGATCACTGGGTGGTGAGAGCAATTTGTGTTGCATCGCTTTATTTTGTATATTCTTTTACCAGTTTTATTATTATTTTTCTGTTCTATTAAACTGACTTTATCTCAAACCACAAGTTTTGGGTTTTTTTTCTCCCTCTTCTCCCTACTCCACTGGGGTTGGATGACAGCGTGAGAGAATGGCTCTGTGGTCCTAGTTGTTGGCTGGGGTTAAACCGTGACACGGCAAGGAGAGAATTATGCTTTCAATTTCACTGTTTTTACATGACCCCATAGTCATTACAGTATCATAACTTAAGACATTGGAAGGAATCTTCTAGCAACGGAAGTTATTCCTCTGCTTTTTCAGACAGCAATGCCAGCTAATCTTTTTCCAAAAAAAAAAAAATTATCAAGCTTGAGCTCGACAGTCATTTGCTTGCTTACTTGTTTGTCCACACTGGTGCTATCGGAACCTATTTACTATCTTTCCTGACATGATTTTGAACATTACGTGCTATTCAGTCTTCTTTCTTTACTGTTCATTGTTAATTTATAATACTGAGCTATGAAATTTATTAAAATTCGAAGCTATGCTCAAATCAGTTCAAGGGATACTTGTGCCTTGAATATTCGAAAAATAGAGAGATCAAAATGTCCTTAGTAAAATAATTTAAAGTATCTTTTCTGTCAGTTTTTTTCTGCTATTTTGCTTGAACTAAAATGTCTTGGTTGCTTGTTTTCATTACTGATGCGATCTAAAAGCTGTACATTTGTTTCAGATCCTTTTCCTCTGATGTGATGGCTAGGACGGTATGGAAATGTTACCTGTAGTGAAGGGACTCTTTATCTAAATATTTAAAGTATTCTGTTTTTATCATGGAAACTCCCTGGGAAAACCTTTGAAAAAATTAGTAGAGGAATGCACAAAAGACAAACATGTTTTTTGGCCTCAGAGAAAAGCAGGAAAGACACCATGAATTTTCTCTTCAAAAGTTGAGAAGAAAACTAGGATTGAGATACAAGAGTTATGCATCTTTGCAGGGCCACTGAGTACAGCTTATGTCATTGGACACCTTTATGAAAAGAGCAGTAAGTATATGCCATTGGTAATCTTGCTAAGCTCTCCGAGTCCTCTGGACTGGTAGGAGAAAAGCAAACATTCTTGAAATAGTCTTATGTGACTATGAAATAATTCAAAACTTGCCATTAAGCCCTTGTGTGGTTTAGTACGAGGCAGTTTTAAGTTCCTTGGAGTCGGGAGAAAAAAACATTTGCAGGTTAGCTAGGGCTGGGCTGGTCGTGGCTGCTGTGAACGTGAGCCCCTCCTCTGCTGAAGTGGCTTAGTCCCTATCTGCTCTTCTCCTTCCGTCATCTAAGAGCAGGTTGACCCACCATAGCCCATTTGACTTGTCTATGCTCCCCATGGTGTGCAAGCACAGAAGTGTTTCAATTGGAATTTTTTGTAAATAATCAGGAGTGTTTATACAGGAGAAGGCCTGTAGAGATGGGAATTCCTGAGGGTTCAGTTACAATGCAAGTCAGGATTCATGGCTTCAGGAGGGCAGATCAGAGGGGTGTGTTTGCTAATATTACATGACACTGCATGCTCTCTTCGTACACTTACAAAACCGTACAGATGTTGTCAAAAAATATACTTTTTCAAGTGAGGAAAGTCTTTCTAATGCTCTCTGGAAGTGTCATCTTTGACTATGGAGGCCTCTATTAGTAGCAATCACCACGTCTGTATTATATTGTTTCTTACTTCCATCAAGTTCTCTTTGCTACTTTCCAGCCACAACAATTAGTCTTAATGTTAAAAAGAACCTATAAAGCAGAAAAAATATGCCCCACATTAAAAAAATGTGATCTTATATGTCATCATATAAAGCACTGGAAATGGAATCTTTTAAATAAAAGGAAGCAAAAATTAGACAAAAGCTTGGAAGTGTATCACACAGCTGTATGGTGAGCAAAGGCATATTCACAGTCGAGAAAGCAACAATTCTTTATTAGTGCATGTAGCATGTCTAATAGTGCTAATGACAGTGTCTATATCCTGCTGGGTTTTACCGTATTAATATTGGCATGCTAACAGTTCTGGGATCCAAAACAGTGAGTGTTGTTAATGTGTTACATCCAGCCTGTAAGTAAATAGTAAAGCTCCATGGTTCCTGCTCTCACAAACATGCCAAACAAGCATTTAATCCCATTATTTTTAAATCTAATCTGGAGGCTGCATTAAATACTCGTAGTATTCACATGTCCCTTTTGAAATTTATTATGTTAGGACAAAATTCTTTCATGTGGGGATATAATGCTTTTGGTCTTTTTTCAAATCTTTGAATAGCAAATAAATGTCATTTCTACCTGACTCAACCCTCTGTCTCTTCAGCCAGCAGCCACTTCATCATTTCATTATAGTCTTGCTGTAACAATGCTATATTTAAGGTTGAGATGGCATTTTCATCGGCAACCTTATATTCTCTGTCATTTACAACTTTCCCGGAACAATACCTTTCAAGCTGAAATCTCTTTATTTGCTTTCTGCCAAGAAGTAGTGTTCTGCATAGGTGAGAAACTTGTTTTTCTTAAAAATAGCAATGGTAATTTGAGTGTTAGTTTGTTGTTTTGTTTTTTTTTCTTTCCTGTGAAAGGGTTTGACTAACTCAGAAAATGTCAGAATTGTGATTCTGAAGAAAGATGAACACCTTTCCTTTCTGTTAATGTGTTTAAAAATTGCTTGGAGACAGATCTTACCAGGTGCTGTGCACCTGTGCACACGTACAGGAATGAGTACGGTGTTCCTCTGTATGGCCTCTGGCACACCTTTTTGTATCAGGGTTTTGCGTATGTGTGGAGGTTGCTTCAGCTGCTGAGCTGGAATAGGCTAGAAGTAAAAGTACATAGAAAGCCCTGTCCCCGTGTGTGCTTGCTACCTTCATCTTTGGGATAGAGCATGCCTTTCTTAAAGAGGGGCATATATGTAAAAGATCACATCTAGTTCTGTGTAGGTTCTTTTTTTTTGTTGAAAACTGCAACAGAAATACCCTTCAGTTTTCTTTTGAAATCTTTTTCCAAAAATTTCACAGGACAGCTTAGTATCTAGATTGTACCTAAATGCTTTGCTGAATGAGGTCTTAGTACCTACTAAAGCCTGGCAAAATTTTTCCTTTTACAAATAAATTTGTCATTGAATAAACAGAAAGAGGCAAGAAGTGGGTGGAGAAGGGTCAGATACTTAGACCTAACAGAATTTCAGATCAAAGAACTTCATGCAACCATATTACATACTTACAGATCTGCCTTGTCTTGGTACTGAAAAAGTGTTAGAGCTAGTCTGTAGAGGCCGGGCTCTACCACTCATTTCTTGTCTGCAGGGTTTCAGTGCTTGAGACATACGGGCTGCGGCAACTGAAAGGCAAGAGCACAGAAGTGTTTGACAGAATGAGACTGTAGTTTGAGCGTCTCTGGTTTCTATTAGTAACAAAAGAAAAGCGGTGTCTTTTCTAGGCAGTACTTGGATAAGAAATCTTTAAGGTTTAAAAAGGAGTTTCTTCGTATATGTAGCTTTTTTCCCTATGCTCTTGTTTACAGGTCTGAGATAAGTCTCTTGCCAGAAAAAAAAATAAAAGGCACATTTATCTTGGGTCAATAAGTTCCTTCACTGCTTTTGGATTCATGGGTCATGGTTCAATTTCTAGGTGTAATAGATTCTTTACAAACAAGGCTAATCCTGCATTTGATTTTATTTTCTTCATTGCTTTTCAGAATGCTTCTCTGTCTGCATCACACTTTGCCATTCTTATCTTTTCTAGACTGAATGGATCTAAATATTGTAGGTTTTCATTATGGTTGTGCTTGAGTTGGCATCGTAATTATCAATCTGTAGCTTCTGTGGCTTCAACCAATCCAGAACAAGCACTTTGATTTCCTGGAATTTTATTATTCTCCTCAGCAAAAATGTGAATTGGTATTTGCTATTTGTACTTACTTTTAAGACGTTGGAAGAGTGTTTTCTCTTCAGTGAAAGCAAAATTCCTAATTTAAGCTTTTAAATGCTAATATACCATAGGATAGATATTTTGTTCTGCAGTGACAATGATTTAAATCACCAATCTGGCCTGTCATAAGTACAGCTTTATTCTCTCTTGATTTTAGACATCATCTTTAAAGCTTGGAAGGTACAGAATGTGAAAGGCAGAAAAAAAAACCAACATGGAAAAAGTCTTGAGTGTTACTTAAAAGCTGAGCTTTGCAGTGTTATTTTCGCATTGGCAGTAGGACCAAGACAGGACAAGTAGAGAGAGTCTGGTAAAATGTAAGAGAGAGGCAGTGGTGTTTAAATAACTTCTAAGTTGATAACTGATTACGAAAAATTCTATTAAAGTTTACATTCTTATAGATTTTTAGGGAATTAAATATAACAGATTTTTACAAAGAATTCTTTGTGTAAGAATTTTTGGAGTACTGTTAGGCTTATGTGAGAAGAGGTGTTTATACCTGTTGAGACATTTACAATGCAAAGATCCTGGAGAACACCCAGTTAGAATCATGTAATGTAAAATCCGAGGTGGTCATTGTCCCATGGAGTTTGTGATGGACATTCTGAGAAGAGGTAGGAAAGGTGGGAAGAGAAACATAACCCTCCTGTGTAAATGGGAAACCAAAGCACGCAAAATTACCTTCTTGGTCATAGTATCAAAGAAAGTAAACAGTGCTTCAGAATGAGATCTTCAAAGCCTTATTCCTGTTTCTTAACCACCAGACTTTCTATTGTACAATCAAAGGCAAGATTGGATTGACCTTTCATAGTAAGAATTTAAAGAAGTCTGCAGTAGGCTTGGACTATTTTTTCATGCATGTGGAAATAGGTAGTAGTTACATAGTATTGGAAGAATTTGGAAGATTTTAGTCTTAAATGTTTCTCTGCAAAAGTGGAAATACAGCATGATACTTAAAATTGAATATGATATAAGCATGAATGTGGCTGCTTGCTTCCATTGTCTAAATTGAGGGGAGAAATGATAAGTAATCAACTAGCAGCAAGTAAATGGTAAAGTATAATTTAATCTTAATAGTTTTTCCATTTCGATAATGTAATGTGATGGCTGTAGCAGAAAGCAATTTTAAAAATACAGGTTTCTTATCATGACAGTTTTATAGTTAAATTGCTTTGTGGTTTGGAAATGTGTAATAAAAATATTGCATTACAAATAAGACCCTAATGTCATAAGTGAGCTTCAGCCCATCAGGCACTGTAGCAGTAAAAGAGTTTGCTATCTTGCCCTCATCTGAAGTATACAATTAGAGCAGGTAACTAACCACCAGCAGAGGCTCACAGCATGAGAGCAGCTTAGCTACCAATCAAAGAAGTCATTTTGAAAAAATATAGTTATTCAGAGTCTATGCCAATGATTAAATGAAAATTATGAATTTTTGGCAAATGACCTTAGATTTAAAAAAAGAGGAAAGAAAACCGGTAGTTAAAGCTTCTGTTTTGAAGGAGGATCTTAAACCACTACAAAATCTTGAATTCAATTTCAGAATGCTCAGAAACTGAAATGTCTGTCACTGGCAAAAGTTTACTGTCTACGGGTTCTGCAAGTAGGATGCAATTTAGTTTTTTTATGCCAAGATAAGAATTTGCAGTGCAATGTACCAACTCTTCTACCTTGTGACTGAGAGATCTCCAAATTCACATCCCTATGCAAATTTGCCACTGTGCCAGCACGAAAAAAAGCTATGTGTTTTAAAGGCTGATTTATAAATAAGTGTTTTGAAGTCCATTTCTATTGTGGGTCCTGTTACTTCATTTTTTCATGCAAAACTTATCAGTGAGTTTTACCTATTGGTGATGTTGAATTTTCATGTAGGGCTGCTGTATTGGTTGATTACAGGGTGAAAGGCTGTGGCCGCTCAACTTGCATTGCTTTTAAATTGGGGATGGGGTTTCTGGTAGATGGTCTGTTGCAGATGCCAACTGCTGGCTGACCTACTGTGTAATTAACTGCAAGAATGGAGAGAGAGCAAATTATGGGACAAACTACGACTTGAAAGCATGCCTTGACATTGCAAGGGCCACTCACCAGTGCATTGTCACCTACAGCTTTGTGAAGTGCTTGTGATGGCATGAGGTTTAAAGCAGCAGAGAAATTCCCGTTTCTTGCTTTTTCCCACACAGAGAAGGTGATTCAGAGGACTAAGGGGAATGTGTTTAAAGAGGGGTTTGAGAGGATGGTTCATTCCTGCAGTGCCAGCTCTGCATCGCGTAACCTGACTACACACGCTTCTGAGAATGTGATGTATGGCCGTCCCTGTGGGCATTTCTGGAAGCTGGCTGCAGGTCTGCCTTTTTTCTCCTTTCATCAGCAGTTAGGAAAGCGCACCTCTGGCCATGGCTTAATGCTATTTCTGTGCCATTGTTACAGCGTGAAGTTACTTAAGGTTGATTACTGTGCTGAGTGAAGCTGTAGCTAATTCCCTAAACCCAGCTCATGCCCTAGGATATATATTGCAACATTAAAACATCAAACAGTTTGGTGTTCTGTGAGCTATTTGCTGGAGTAAAAGACTTAAAAAAAAAAATAAAAAAAGAAAGGAAAAAAGTGTTGAGTCTTAATATTGGGTAGCAATTTTCTTGCTCCACATTTCAGTACCCAGAGGGTGGGAAGCAGTGTCTGAGACACTCTGCAGTAGTGAGCAGTTCCCCAAGTCTGTCTGTGACAGAGTTTTCTCTGCTCACCCTACAAGACAAATAAAGAGAAGCTGTAGGAACGCAAGTCAGCTAGATTAAGGGGTTTGTTGTACATGCAATGTTTTGTGATATAATGATGCAGGAGTCATGCAAAACTTAGTAGCCCAGGTTTCATTTCTGCTTGAACTGTGGACCTTGTGGAGTAGCCTTGAAAGTGGCCTTGTGGAATGATAGGCTTACCTAAACCCCTTGGAAATAGCTCTAGAATTACCTCTTACTGGTCCCTGCTCCTTCAGATACAGAGCATTTCAAACTGCAAGACATGGCTGTTAACAAGAGAAGAAAAGCCAGTGGTAAAAGAGGAAACTTCAGCATAAATGAATTAGTTCTGCTGAGGTCCTGTGGTGTTGTATTTTGGCCGTAGTACCCCTTTTTTCCCCTTTCTGGTGTTACGTCCTGAATCAAGACCATTTTTTCACAGTTTTATCAGACACCAGTTTGATTTCATTCTTGTTGTACATACCGATGCCTTTTTGGTGAAAGTACAGAAAATCTCATTGATTACTAGACTGACCCACTTAGGAAAGAAAAAGGGAGTGAGAGAAAAAGAAAGAAATCTCATAGGAAAGGAGGAATATGAAGGTAAGAGCTGGGACTCTGGGGTCCAGATTCTGTTCTTGCCTTAGGCATTGACTCCCCTGGGCAACTTGCTTTGGCCAAGTCAGCATATACCTCTGTGTCTTCATTTCTCGGCTTCTGTAATGGTGAAAGTCACAAATCCCTTCTGACAGGAAGAATACGAGGATTTATTGATTGTGAGTACTGTAAAGAACTGAAATACTATGCTCCTGAGTGTAATAAAAACATAGATAGAAATAAATTAGATATGGTCCTAACAACACATGAATCTTCGTTACTAACTTTGGAGTATGGGCTTGGGCAAGGCATCTAATCTGATTTCTGAGTCTGAGTCTTCTCACCTGCGAAATTAAGGTTAAAAATCATGTGGCTACTGTGGAATTAGTTAAAATCTGTTGATGAATTCAAATAAATAGTTTTGCACCCACAGTACAGTATTATTGTGCTCTGAGAGACTACTCTGTTGTATTCTTCATTTTCATTAATTTTCATTTATTTAATGAAATTCCATAGAGTTTGAAACAATGTTTTTAGTGGACACTTCAGTGAATCAGAAGACCAAACATGATATCTGCAGCAAATAAGTTCTTTATCATTTAATAATAAAAGACTAATAAATACATATAATTTTATAATGTATACATGCATACTGCCTGTAAATATATAGTAAGCTGTTAATTCTGTAAGCTTCTTAAATAGAAGGGTCCTCATTCAGGAGAGTACAACAGGAAGTTTGTCTCTATTTGTTGTAGAAGTTAGAAACAAGCTTAAGATGAATATCTGAATAAACATCTGCAATTTCAGTAAATTTGGATCAGTAAATTTGGATCACAGCCTGGGCCTTTTTCTGGGTGGAGTCCTAACTAGCAGGAACAGAGCAAAATAAAATACATTATCTTATTAGGGTTCCGTGAGTGTTGGTTCACCAATGGTTGCGCTGTGATTGTCTGGCTTTGCAGTGGTTGAGGTGGGATAGAATGTATTGCCAAACGGTTTTCTCCTTTTGGATTGTGGATATCTGTAAGAGGATAGAAATGGAAGTTGGTTCCTTTTGCAGGTTGTTCTTTTGCAGGTTGTTCTTTATGTCATATGCTCCACTACCATCATCTGTCCTGATTCAAAAGGAAGTTAAAAGGACGCCACTTTTTCTGTAGGGAGGTTGTTTTTTCAGTTTGATTGATCTTGCTGTTAGGAAATGGTTCCTAGTAGTTAACCTACATTTTCTTGTGCCGAATTCAATCACATTAAACTGAGTTATTACTCCAGACCATACTAAATAATTACTTTTCTCTGCCCTCACTTTATGTGTTATGTTTGAATTTGATTTACAGATTATTTTGAATACAAGTAACTGTAAAACAATAAAGTTATTAAACAACTAGGAATCCAGTAGGAGGAAATAATGAAAGCAGAGACATTTCTAAAGCCTTCTGTGTTATTAGGTGCAATGACACAGGGAGAATGTAATGGGAAACCAAGCTGGAGCTTTCTAATACACCTCAGCAGTTTAAAATAAAGATCCTTGAAGCAGAAAGGGGTTAATGTAACTGGAAATTGTTGGTCTTCATCCCTCTCCTTTCTTTTCTTGAATAGTACCTATCATAGATCTTTGTTCCATTTGAAATTATACCTGTTGAAAAGGTAAGGTGTTGGGCTAAGAAGAATTTACCATTGAATATAAATACTTTCTGTCTGCCTTAATATTTTACGCATTTGTGATTTGTCCTCTCATCTCTACAGTATAAATGATAGGACTGCTTTTGGTAGTGATGCTTTGTGGGTAGCATTTTTTTCTATAGAAACAGGATATGGGATAGTATCAATCATCAATCTGTCTGTACAAACAGATAGGGGGCAGTGAATTAAGGCAGACTTTCACTGCTGTTGGCTCCCTTGTGTCCCACTAGGAGAACTATAGATGGAAGTTTCTGATGGTATGAAGACTTTTCCTTGTTGAGTGCTTGAAAAAGGCTATATTATATACCTTTCTTCGCTATGCTTTAGACGTTTCTAATAAGCTCAGAATCGAAAGGCCCCACCAGTTTAGTCTTTGTTAGAGTTAGCTCTTCTTCTCCAAGAATTTCAGTTTCCCATTAGTGAAAAGTAGAAAGTAAATAAAACATAAATACAATAATGAGAAATACTGTTTCCTTTGGAAACTTTCTTCTGTGTCTCTGGCTTCCTTGTATTTCTATCTCGGCCGAGGTTGTTGACGTCATTGCTGTAAGTACTGTGTTACCATTTCAAGTGGAAAGCCGTAGGATCAGGTTGTTTCCCATTTTGAATGAAATGGAGTTAAGTGCCCGTCACTAATAGACACAAGGAGGGAGCCTGCCTGATTTCTGGCTGTGGCAGGTTATCTGCCCTCTGTCACAGAGTAAGATGGTGACAGTGGCTTTCAGCCTTGACTCTGAAGGGCAGAGAATTCAGTCCATCCAGCTGAGTCTCCATGTTGGCATTCCAAAAGTAGCATGTCCCTCTGCTGCTTGAAACACTGTGCGTAATGTGTGTAAGGCTGTGAGAAGTATAGCTCTTATTTCCATGACTGAACCTAACGGCCAGGGCTTGGAGAAGTGCAAACAAAGTCAGGGTATGAATCTTTTACAGCTTCATTCACCCAAAGGGACCTTTGGTGCAAACTGGAGAGGCTGAGATGTGACCTCTACTCGCTGTACATAGTTTTGAAACACTGTAACCCTTGTTTCTGTTTTTCATTTTTTGTGCATAATGATGTTCTGTCCTCTGAGGAAATGTCACCCAAAAAATGACCTGTTTTGTTCTCCATCTAACAGCTATATGATTTCAATGTTGGCTGGAAAAACACCAAGAGGTGAGGTCCTCTGGCAAACACCAATTAATCAGGATTTTATTTAAACTGTACGCGGCTAATTATAGCATGAAAACTGATATAGTTGATGTAGGATTCTTACTGCTGTTTCTAGCTGACTGCTGTAATGGCTTTTTATAGTATGATAATGTCTAAAAGTTCATAGGAAGAAAGCAGGGCTGCATTATGTTAGGTGCTGTATGTATATTTAAAGTGCCTGATCCTATTTAGTTGTAACCTACACTGAAATTCTGTATCATTTCACCTGCACTTAGTATTGACCAGAGGTAGGATGTGTGTATACAACATTAGGTTAAAGCCTTGCTGCACCGATGAGGACTCGATGGGTCTTACTGCAGGAGAACAGACAGCTTTGGGATTCATACTTTTGGTGGCTATCTGTATTTGCTTGTAAATGTTTTGCTTCTCTAAACTGTTAGTAATTATGTTGCTAATGTGTTAGGAGTTTGGTGGTGATTCTGTTTGTTTTAAAGTAGGACTGAAATGAGTTCAGTTTAACTCTGGGTATGCAAGTTGTCACAGTGCATCAGTCTCTGTGACAGTGACACAGGAGAGGAGCACAGAGATACTTGCTCAACGACTGGCACATAATATTTGCATGGCTAACTTGTCAAAACTACTTTCTGCTACCCTGAGCCCTGAAGCACCAACCTGGCTCATGAGAACTGGGCTTCTGTCTTCCTGCTTCATACTACATTGCCAAATGGCCCAAAGACAAGCAAAAAATAACTTGGGATTGCAAATCTTAATTGCCAATCAGGATATAGGAATCCAAATTTCAAATGACCCTTTGGGAGAGCTATTGTTGTGTCCTACAGGAGCTGCAAGAACTGCACTGGCAGCTTGATAAGGCAATTCATTCCTTCCTCATCTTAACATACATTTTACATTTATTTCTGCTCCTGTTTTTTGAAGTGTCCTTACAACAAACATGGTGAGATTTTAAGTTAAGACACTGGCCGAGGTATGGGAAGATCTATATTCAGATTTGGAGCAATCCAGATTGTGGTTGATCCAGCAATGCTTTTTAGAATATCGCTTGCCCACAAGCAGTGCTTACCTTTTTGGACAATAGGAGGCACCGTACAAAGAAGAGCTGTACTCCCAACAGAAGAGTTTTTGTTTTCAGAGCAGGGGGGTTTTGCATGGTGTGAAAAGGCATTGTAATAGAAATAATGTAGATTAAGCTGCTTCCTTTTTTTTTTTTTTTTTTTTTTATAATGATTGTAAAGAGGGGCCATAAGCACACAAACTCCATTCAGCCCTGATGCTGCTTTGGAGCTCTTCTTTGTTTACAGCTGATCCCTAGGACATGGGGAGAGACTCCCCTGGATTTGCTAGATGGAAATGGAGAATGAGGAGCAATGAGACAGGTTGAAACTTTATTGCCATCCTGATGCTCCTATCTTGCATGCTTCTGTTAGGTTAACATCACTGTGTTTTCCAGGTTGTTTAAGCACATGATCTCAATCTTCCGTCTGCAGAGGGACTTGATTCTAGTGCACTCCTCAAAGGACATGTGACAGTCAAAGGAGCAGACTTTGTGAAAGACTCAAAACCAGTCATATTTAATCAGAACAAAGTAGATAATAATGGATAGACAAAAAAAGTAAAAATACTCTCACACACATAACCCTTCCAAACTAAGTTAGGAAATCAACCCCCTTTGCCTCATTTAGATTTCTCTGTACTTCCTTTTAATGCGTGAATCCAAGTTTTTAAAAGTGAATATTGATAACCAGTTGTCTAGTTCTGAGGAAATTCCTTTAATTTAAGCTGAAGTCATCACTCTATCCAGAGTATATGTACAAATGCCACTTGTCTCTCTGGCACAAGAAATGCAAGATGGTTCATAAAATCTAATCAGAAGTTGTAACTTGTACTGATTGCCCCCAAACATCCCAGTTAATGTTGTATTGTTTCATTTAGCTGACCTCAGGAGCATTAAGGGATCAAAGGCAATTGCTCACTTGAGTTGTTTCATGGCCATGGACTTGCACGTGCCCTGGGTAAATACAGGCCTAGGTGTTTTGCTGGATCAGGGCCTGAATGGTTTCTGGCTTTGCTGGGGCCAGGATCTTGGATCTCAAAGTGCCTGTCAATCATGAACTTTAAAATTTGCATTTGAGATGCTTAGCATTGTTTCCAGAAACTACTTTCCACCTGTTTTTCCCCATGTCTGTTTGCATACCTGAATAATTTATTTGGACTCCTTTGCCACCCATTTTCAGTGGCTTACGTAAAGTGCCATCCAGATCTGAAGACACTCGGTCTCCAAACCAAGGTTATTTATAATGAAAGTTAAATTGAAAAGTTTTGCAAATTTATTCATCCCCTCCCAACCTTTTTGCTGCCAGCTTAGTTTATGTGTATGTATCTTGTGTCAAGAAAAGGCCTGTGATGTGTCATCATCAAATTACATGAGGGGCTGAACTGCGCTTTCAGCTACCTGTGATGCAGGGAGGCTGCTGCTGTGGTGCTCAGAATTGCTGAGGCCCCCTGGAGAGCTTCAATTCTCTCATCTCTTACTCCAGTGGATCTAAGGTGCTGGGCTGTGAGATCCTCTACATCTGACTGATGCAAGATTCATGCTGCTGGGGGCTGGAGGGGAAAGACTGCATCTTGGTCAGATGATGTTAGAAGAGTTATGCATAAGGAGTGGGCAGAAGAAGTCCCTACCGCATACTTCAAAGAGTTTCTCCTCTGATTTGTGAATATCTTTTTGAAGGGGGAAAAAGAACAACACTGCTGCCACAAACATAAATTCCCACAGTGATAATAAAGGTCCTCAAGCCCCTAGTGTATTAATTACTGTAAAGAAGAAGCAAAATATGCATTTATTTTATTTTCAATTAAATTTAGGAAAGCATACAAAAACTGCATTTTGAAAAGTCCCTTTGAATGTTATGGTCTGTCCTATGTTCATTACTTTGTCTTTTATTTTTAAAACCTCTTTTGGGTTAAATCCAACAAGCCTGAATCTGTCTTAGGATATGCAAGTGGAGACAACTAGAGCAACTATATACACATGTATGTAAAATTTCTATATTTATATATATGCAGGTTGTTCACATGTAAGAAAGCAAGCACTTGTTATGTGAAAGTCGGACTGTGACCTTCTTTTTGATAGAAATGGTGTTTTTAATTTTTCACCTAGCAGACTGGCATTCTTTCAAATGCCTGGAGATCTTATGTACTGTCCCTTCAGAGCAGGAGAATATGGTCTGTGCCCCACGCAGGAGTTTACAGGGAAAATGTCACTGTACTTGATGTGAATTTCTAGTTTTTCTTGCCAGAGCAGGGGGAATTGGGAGAACAGTAGTTACTCTCTTAATCAAAGCTGATTCATTGGACTGTTCCCAAAGTGGTTCAACCAGCGCTGTCCTTTACCCAAAGGAGTCTCAATGGGGACAGTCAAGTCGCAAAGTTACTGGAGCCAGCAGGGACCTCCTGTCCCCAGCGTTCCTAGGAGCACTGTTTCTGACTAGGACTGCGAATGCTGCGATGTGAGTCGTCTTCCCATTGGGTAACTTGGACACTTCCTATCCATCCTGCTGCCCCTGCTGCTCTGTACTGTCTTTGTGGACAGAAAATGCTGGCCAGGTTGGATTTGACAGGCCTACTGCTCCTAAGGGAACTGATGGGGCAAAAGAATCCGGGAATTTATTAGCCTTGCTACTTGAAGCAAAATGCAAAAGCAGATGGGAATGCATCCTGTGGTATCTCAGACTTACTGCAACAACGGATGAACGCCTAATTTTGGCAATGTAGGATTCCCTGTGCTCCTTGAGCATATGGCAGAGAAGTGGAGTTTGTTTTGGATAACAAAATAAAAGTTGGTTTGACTAAATGTCAGTACTTGCAGGTTCCAGGTATTTTCTACAGGAAATATGAGAAAGTACTGTGTACACTAAGGAAATAATCTATTTATCTTCAATTAAATGATTCCTTGGCCTTTAAACTAGTATAGACTGATTTATGAGCTTTTGCTTTCACTTTGTTATCTTTCTTTTTTGTTACCATGAATGAAATGCGTGTAGAACATTTACATGCTATTCTTCCTGTGTTTGCTCAGAATTATTTACTGAGTGATATGCTTTTTGTGGGACAGGGACTAGTGAGATGATCAACTTTTCCAAACCTGGCAAAAGTGCTAGACAGAAATGTGAGCAAGAGTGCTGTCTGTGACCTATTAACTACTTTGTGACTGACTGTAGGGAGGAGAAAAAATTACAAATCAGTAAATTCAGTAATCTGTATAAGGTGTTCTGACATGGAAGAGTTGCCCATGATGCAGTGGTTGGATCGGGGCTCCCTGGGAGCCCTGGCTGGCACAGAGGCAATTTAATGGGAGATATCAGTGATACAAAAATACCCTTGCAGTTGCAATTGCCCAGGTATGCAAAGTGATTTTGGTTGGAAGTTGAAAGAAGAAAATGTGATCTGTATTCTTTTTTGTTTGACAGCAGCTTCTTATGGCTTGTTGTTTTTCACAGTTTGTGTCTTGGGCAAGGCACAGGTAGCTGAGAGAAAAAAAAAAAGATTGAAAGTCCTTTTAAATCCCTAACATGGCATTGTTTCCTACTTCGTAAATTTTTAGCTTTCTATGAGAGGTCCAAGGGCACAGACATTTCCTTAAGCCCTTCAAATTTTGAAAGCTATGCTTAGCTGATTGGGAGGAAGTTATTCTTTTATAGGAGGTCAGTTGATGGGGGCTAGCTTTTCAAGATAATCACAACTAAGCAATATCTGTGTTTTGTGTATTGTGTATCCAGTACTTGCTGCAAATTATTTTTAATCTCTGTGGAGTGATTAAAAATCTCCGAGAAATTCAAATCTCCAGAAATAATCCAGTCTCCAGTACTGCCTGCTTACCATCATACTTCAAGAGATGCCCTCAAGAATCCACTGCTCCCATGGGGGTGAAACACTAATTCATTGTAAGACTGACAGCTGGGTTTTTTTAGGGTTAACTCTGAGTAATAGATAAATGGGGGTGAACAATAGTCTCCTGAAACGTTCTTCAGTGTTCTTTAAGGTGGTGGGGAAGCTAAATTGCCTGAGTTATTTATGTAGGTGAATGCCTCTAACCCAGTGACTAGATGGTGATGCTTTTGGTTTCTGGGTCAGGTCATCATATATATGCAGAATGAGTAGGCAGAATCTGTCTGCATTTTTTGTGTGTGTGTGTTATGTTTGTTTACAATCTGCCTCTAATGAATTTATATCCTTGGAAGAACTGCATCCAAATTGGATGAAACAGGATAATGACCTAGATGCTTTCCACTACTATATTGTGAGGTGGTCAAGAGTTAGGAGGGCTTGGTTTTGAGTCAAATTTGAGTCAGATGGACCTGTGACCTAGAAGAAATGTCCATCTTTCTAGGGAGAATGTTAATCCTATTACATGTTATGGGATTTAAAAAAAAAAAAAGCCCTCTATGACTATATATGACTATATGACTTGGGTTTATTTTATCAGACACTGTACTAGCAACAGATTATTTTTTCCCCTGTGTATCTGCTATTCTTTAGGCTTGTCAAGCAGAACAGAAAGCAAAAATAATGGAAAATAGTAATATTAGACACTTTAAAACATACTTGTAAAAAGTCAGTGGCACTGACAAGCATGAAATGTAAAAATAGATTTCAGAAAGAATATATTTTTCAATTTATTATTTTAAATAATGTTCTGAACTGTTTCACAGAAAAATGCAAAGATGAAAATATTGCTACAAAACCTGCACATTGGATTGTGAAAAATAATCTCCACTGGAAAGTGTTGTCCATCACGAGCTATAGATCTTCTTTGTTCCAATTTTTGAAAAGCAAACCTATTTTTTTAAAGGACTGCTTATCTCTAAGTACCATTGATTGAAATTTGGTTAAGTGTATTGCTGAGTTAAGCTCACACCTATTCATCTGTAGATATGTGTCCCCCAGTCATTTTTGTTAACATCAGGTCAGAAGAGGAAAAAGACTGAGAATGCTGATCTATGATTATCCATCACCTTTAATTCATATTAGGGTTTCTAGGCACGAGGGTTCAGAAAGAGAATTTTTTAATCAAATGTTTGATTGAAGTAAATGATGTGGTGATTTGACCCCCTTGTTCCTCAGTCTTGCATCTCCACCTGCACAATTCAAGTCCTTGTAGGCACTTTCTGATACTGCAGATCCCATTCATCTTTGTCAGCATATTTGGGAGGAGGCTGGGAGGCAATAGAAAAAGAACATCCTCTTTTTAGACAAAAATAACTTCTATTCATAAGAGATTTTAAAGTTACCACTTTGAACAACTAGTGCTGAGTTGATTCCAACCCCCCCTTTTTTTTTTCTCCAGCCCTTGTAACTACTCTTTTAGTTTGGAAAGTAAAAACCTGAAAAAAAATGGCTCAGTTGGCCATTCATCTTCCTGGAAAACTGAACTAGATTGTTTCTTTCAGCTTCACGCTCTACTTACTAGTTGGGTTTCATGTAGTGAAGGTATGGTGAGATTTGTAGATATGTGGATTAGCCCTGTTACATGGCAAGCAGTGGAACGGATGCCCTGACTCTTTGCCAGAGGCAAATCCTTATTTCTGCCTTGGCTTAAAGAAATTTGAGTTTGAGGCAATGCTTTTCCTCATCAGGGCCTGTAGCACTGCTTTAATTTATTGGTATGACTTATGTTATTACTTCAGTTTTCTTTCAAGCGGGCTTTTAAGCAGCTCTGAAAACATCCAAAGTATAACTGGAGCAAAGGCACTAGTGTTAGGGTTTAGTGGGGAAGACTGGAACTGTTAGAGGTTTGTATTTCTAGAGGTTGGAAGCAAGATGGTTAGGGAGGGGAGAGAGAAAAATTGCATGTGAGCAGTCTCCATTTAAGAACAAGGAAAAAGGGGAGTTTGTGACTCCTGAACCATTTTTCGTGCTCTTCTCTAGGAAACCATTCTCATAGCTGCCTCTACTTATTCAATGGCTTTTATTGCTGCAGGGATTTTTGTACAGAAAACATTGGCAGATTGGCCAAAAGATGCTAAGTGCTAATGAAGTCTTTTAACTGTGTTTGCCTGAAGGGGAGGTTTCTCACCAGTGTGGTTTCCTTGAATTGGACAGAGTTTTAGCAATGCTTGTATGGTATGATACACAGATCAAATGGAGCTCACCTAAGTTACTTTAATTTCTGGCAGTCATTCCTGGTGCTTGACTAGTAGGACATTGCCAGAGATTTAGGGGTTTGTTTCTTTCATTTTTTGGAATAAACACTGTGTTAATCTGGGCTGAAATCAGAGAATTGGTGGAGTATTAGGTCGTATCCAGAATGGTGAAATGATTCAGGTATGACATTGGTTTTGAGAGTAACTTCCCTCATCAACCATGGTTAGAATTGGGAAGTTCAACCCTGTTTTGGTTTTTTTTAATAAATATTTTTTTAAAGATGCTCTCTATAATGCTTGCTTTCAAGTGCTATTCATCATGTGGAATTGTTTATTTTCTCAGCAAAATCAGATGGTTCTGGTCTGAATTCTGCTTTCTGAAATCCAGTCACATTACCTTACTGAGAAAATCACAGAATCACAGAATCTTAGTGGTTGGAAGGGACCTTTGAGATCATCGAGTCCAACCACATGAAAAAACAAAAAACAAAACAAAAAAACCCCAAAAACCACAACAAAAAAAAAACCCCACACAAAAACAAACAAACAAAAAAGCCACCCACCAACTAAACCCCACACCCACAACCCCACGCACAACACCCCACCACAAACCAATA
>VXBJ01002884.1:112740-155359 GCA_013400055.1 Nycticryphes semicollaris
GGCTGCCCTGCACTTGCCTTGAGAGCTCACTCAGGATGATCTTCTCCATGATCTTTCCCGGTACCGAGGTCAGGCTGACAGGCCTATAGTTTCCGGGATCCTCCTTCCGGCCCTTCTTATAGATGGGCGTCACATTGGCCACCCTCCAGTCATCCGGCACCTCTCCTGTTGACCAGGATTGTTGATAGATAATGGAGAGAGGCTTGGTGAGCTCTCCTGCCAGCTCCCTGAGAACTTTTGGGTGAATCCCATCCGGCCCCATAGATTTATGTATGTCCAGTTGCCTAAGCAAATCATTAACTACTTCCTCCTGGATTACAGGGGAATTGTTCTGTTCTCCGGCCTTATCTTCCAGCCCAAGAAGACGAGCACCCTGGGGGTAGCTGGTCTGCCTATTAAAGACAGAGGCAAAGAAGGCATTAAGTATCTCAGCCTTTTCCTCATCTTTGGTTGCGAGGTTTCCCCCCGCATCCAGTAAGGATGGACATTCTCAGTCACTCTCTTTTTGTTGATGTATTTATAGAAACTTTTTTTGTTGTCCCTAATAGCAAGTCTCTTCTGTGGCAATTTAGTTTCTTAATGCTCAGCGATTTACTGTTGTACCTTATTGGCTTTGGGTTCCTCTAGTTTGCATTCAGGGTGTTGTCTCTGCCAAACCTTTGTAAAATTCTCAGAAGTCCTGTCTGATTTTGACAGATTTGAGACGGAGTCATTGGGACACTTCACTGCAGAGACCTCATTTCTTCCATGAGGCCAGATGCTGTTGAAGTCTGTGGAAAAGACTCATCCTAATCCTTTGGGTCTAATTCTAAGGTCTTTGAATATGACAGCTCATACTAAAGAAGTGGCTTAATGAAGGGAAATCCTGCATGAAAGACCTTTTGGCCCCAAAACTATGAGCTCAGAAATATGCTTTGGGGTTGATTAAGAAGCCAGCTTATGAACAACTGCTGCTACTTTCATTAGGACCACATCATCAATACTTCATTGTACCTCAGACTTGAGACAGCGGGCATGGACAGTTAAGATCTCTACTCTATCTTAGTCAATAAGATCGCAGTCTGTCTACTTTAAAGAGACCTAAAACTGGAGGGACAAATGACTTGGATGCTCAAAAGCCAAAGAGCCTTCTCCAAACCTTTTCGCAGAATGAAGACCATTGATAATGATACAAGGATGTCACATGCATACCGTTCTTTGAGTTCTAAATTGAACAAATTTGATTTGAAAATCACGTGGAGGAAATAGGGATACCCGTTATACTGCAGACAGTCTTTGAATAGGTTCTGTGTTGCTGTTCTGCAAACTGAAAACCTGACTGGAGTGACTGGAGTTATTCTTGATTTACACTAGTGTAATTCAATATATTTTGGCCCACATTGCCTTATGTTTGATTGTAGCTCTGGTGACAATCATGCTAAGCCACTTAGTGGTAAACTGCCCTTAGAGCTCTATTTGCAAGTTGGCTGAGATGGAATGTGTGTGTAGCCATGGAACTTCCTTTGACAGCTCAAAATCAATGAAGCCTCGTTTTCTAATTTGGTGAGAGTTGGGCTTAGCATGATGTGTGGCTGTCATAGAGTAACATGGGCCTGTGTGTAGCAGAGTAATTCTTCTTTGCATAATCTGATGCATTTAGATTTGCGTAATCTTTTGTGTGTGTGCATTCACTCTCTATCCTTCACTGAAATCTTAGAGCTTCAGTGTCTGTAGTAAAGGGAATTATTAATTGATGATGCCTTTCTACTTTCTAGACTGAAAAGTATTTCCTTGGGATTTTTTTAAATTAAAAATACAATTAAAATTTATAGAATGAGCAGTAGGAAGTATAGGTCTAAAAGTGAATTTCCTATTCTGTAACTGAATGTACCTTTTAGCCCCTTAGCTTTCTCAGTTGGATAAAATTTTTGGCATTGTTTCCTTCCACTCAGGACATAAGCTATCAACTTGTCAAGCAGAGTGATGGTACTTTCAGTGTTCTCAATTTTCTCAGGTGCTTACGAACAGTGATTGTAGTCCTCCCTTATTTATACTGATGTAACTCATAAATAGTTCCACTAATCTCAACTAGCTAGTTGAGAACTAGTTCTCCTTGTTCACGTGCTTTTAACCAAGGTCAAGTTATGCATTTTTTCAGTTGCGTCTGTTTTGTTTATTTACTTGAACTTATTTGTTTCAGTGCTTTCAGTTTCACCAACATAAATTTGTAGGTTACAAAGGCTGATAGATCCTTCAATACATAGCTGGAAATCCTGATGTGCTATTTGGACTGGAATTGTTTGCTGGTTTCCTAATACGATGGGGAAGAACTTCTAATATGGAAAAAGGGAATACATGGTAAAGGACAAAGGATGACAACATTTACTATTATAAGGTTGCACAACATGGTTATGGTTTATGTAACTAGGGGACTCAGAGCTGTGTCTGGATGATAAAGGAAGAAGACATGTTTCTGTCTTCAGTAGTACGTGCCAATACATGCTAGCCAGCACAGACTAACTGCCTTTTTATGATATACATGTTTATTTTTAAGAAACAACTTCAAAAAGAAATCATTAAAGCAAACAATCCATCCATTTAAGCAATTACAAATGGCACATGTGTGATTAGACCTGACTTGCCTATGTTTAGTCGAGCTGTACTTCTGTGATTGTGAAAGGGGAGAAAAGCAACTTGCTTTAGTAAAAGTATAGCTTTTGCAAGAAGAGACCAGTATGTGTACTCTGTCTGACCGTGTTACAAGGCACAATACGTTCTGGAGGGTGTGATATGTTATGTAAACAATGAAATAGGAATTTGGGGTGCAGATGTTACAAATATGGACTGGTCAGTGAGAATTCATGGGTTCTGCACATCTGCCACGGTAGAATAGTTAGAAGTACCAAGGTCAGCAAATTGTCTTTCCTGTTCAGTTCTAAGGAGGAAGAAAAGGAGCCTTCACAAAAACACCCTAGAAGTAATTTTGGTATCTTACCAACCTGAGCACATTAATCCTGAGTATTTCCATGTGGCAGGTTAATATAACCAATGGAAAGACCAAAAGCATAGGAAGACTGAGATCCATTCAAAAAAGACCTTGAGGTACTTAGGTCTATGTTGAGTGATGCACTTAAATCACTCATCCCACAGGACAGTTTCCATAAGGTTGGGAATATAGGCCTTTTGAGTTCCCAGATTGTGCCTTCTAACAGGGTAAGTATCCTCTTCCCATTTGTTGTCAGCCGTAGTCCAGAAAAAGTGCCACCTTGTGACACCAGAACAAACCAGCTTATAGCTCATCTCATCAGTATTCCAAAAGAACTAGTATCACATTCATGAAGTTACTATGGCCTTCAGTTATGAAGAGGCATAGCTGTCAGCTCTGCTTCTTTTACTGTTGTATCTTAATTGTAATGCAATGGTGCCTACACTTTTTGGTCAGAATCAGAGATGTGTTGTACTTGTTGCTGTACAAATTGTACAAACCTGCTGCCCTGGGGCTAAAGCCCCCATGCTCTGAGTAGATGGAAAGAACAAAGGAAATAACTGTTGCTCCATGTCACTGATGGGAAGTAGAGGCTTGGGAAAAAATCGATTGATCAGTGAAGTGAAGTGAGTTTATAAGAGAGAAACTAATTTAATCTGGACATTCTGGACCTGTACTGGTAGCATTCTATATGTCACACATGTCAGTGTGGCTAAGCTGCTGCTAGGGAGGTGACCTCCCTTCCCCTGCAGGTTGTGTGGTTCTTCTGTGTGCTGGGTTTGGGGACAAGGCCTGAGTTAATTGATAAAAATTTTTCTTCTCTTCCTGTATTGGCTTTCACCTCCATCAGTTCTCTGAGCTGGTTTACTACATGGACAAGAAGACACTTGCTGGTGTCATGAGAAGGTTGAACTGCTGCTTGTAGCCTTAGTGTTAGCTTCTGTGAGTTTAAACTGTATGTGCAACTACAACACATGACAATGTCCTAAGTTCAGGGTTGGTAAACATTTTGTTTTAAATATGCCTAATACGTGTCTTATGTACTGAAGCGGCCATCCTCCATGGACACAGGCACCAGATGTGAGGTAAGATTCACTGATATTTTCACTGCTAATAAGTATCACCCAGCTAACCCTGCTGGAGAAATTTTAGTTTTCTGCCTGTGTGGTACCCTCACCATTTTGCACATTCTGAAGATACATGCTGCCTCCATCCATTCCCTATGTGATAACCTACAGATAACTCAGCAGTGGAAGGAGTTTTAAATTTGAAGGAGTAGCACTTTTGGAAATGATTCCCTGAAGCTTAGTAGCTTCACTTCACAAGCAAACAAATAAACCTCTTATAAATACCCACAGGAAAAAAACCCCAAACCCCTTAATTACAAAAGATGCCTCTATGCATTCAAAATCTTTGCCTTGTTTTCCTGACAGGCCTCATTTCTACCAAGGAATCTCTTTCCTAAGGCCAGCAAGACTGCTGTAATGTAGGAGGAGATAAATATATATGATTTAGGATGTGAAGGGGCAGAGTCCTGCCATGACATTGACACAGATAATTGAGTTATTGGGGAGTTAGTGTAAAAGTTGACTGTTTCTTGGGAGAGATGTCACATGGCATTCTGGTTGTGGGAACAATAAGCATCCTCTGGCAATATTTATGCTTGCCATTTTTCCCCTTTCAGTTAGTGTTCCTAATTCCTTTTGGCACTTTTTTCTGGAACAGATGTTTAAGAAAAAAATTTAGAGATATTGTGGTATATGTTACCTTGTCAACATGGTAGTAATAATTGGCAGGTGAGGTCCTTCAAGATATTGCTATTTAAAACAAGAAAACCAATTCATATCCACATATAGTTGTGTAAGGTCGGCAGAATTTAACCTTCTCTCCAGCCTCTGTTAGGAGTACTCAGATATCTGAGCTACCAGTTGAAATGAAAATCTGATATTACTATATGGAAAAATAACCCCAGATTTTTTGCTATGAAACTTGCATGCTTTGCATCTAATAGGCACAAAAGCACAGATATAAATGTTTGATGTTCTGAGTAGTGCCGTTTGTTAAGGCATAGTGTTGTATACTAGTAATTACAGGCATTAATTATAGAAGAGAACTGGATTATGACTTTGGGTGCCCTCATTAGGAGGGGACAGTGTATAAGTGGTCCTGGGAGGCTTTGTTAATTGGAGAAAACTTGTTTCATAGCATCTTCCTCGCCTTTTTCACCAGGAGGTAGTAATTTACTACTGCTTATACAAACACCAAATGAGATGCTGCTACTGTAGGCCAGCACTGCTGCTCAGTGAGAGAAGTGAATGTGACTCAGCTTTGTTGGTTCATTTCTAGTCTTTCCCCTCCTTTTGTCCTCTTCAGCCCTGTTTCACTTCTGTTTTCCTGGATTTGGTTCGGGTAGTCTGTGTGGAGGTGTGCATGCATCCTGTGATGCTTCATCAAAGACTACCTTGCAAGGCCTAATGTTCACCGAGGGCTTCTTCTGAAGTATCAAGTATACCATATGGCAGCTATTGATGTCTTTCCATGTTCCTTTAGGAATCCAGCCATATACACATGCACAGGCACCTATAATTTTGAACAGATACATTAGGTGCAGTTATTTTGCAACCAGGAGGCCTTTGCCTGTCAGGAAACTGAAATAACTCTTCTGTATCTTTAAAAAGGAAAGTAACCACAGGCCCTCTGGAACTTTAAGTTGCCTGTGCATGCAGCTAATTATTTTGAGATTGAAACAGCACCTTTGAAGCATGTCCATGAAATACATAATTAAAGTATCTTGTGTTCGATCATACCGTTGGACAGCTAATTGAAAATCACATTGTGTCTATATAATGAGACAAATAATATATGCATTTGTGCACTGATGAGATGACTTGTCCCATAGTCTTTTCCCCTTTAATTGCTACGATGGGAACTGGCAGAAGAGGACCACGTGCTGGGCTGTCCTTGATCAGCAAGTCTAACAGACGCAGAGTTACTGTTAGGGACTCCCGTGAGTTCAACTAAAAGAGGCTCTGAAGGATGGGACTGCTGCTTCCAGCAATTTCTGTACAGATGTGTAAGCTGGGCAGAACATGTTGGATTTCCTGCTGTCAAGGAAGTCAGTGGCTTGTGTAGCATCTGCTGAGGCTTCGTAAATGAACAGAGCATTTGTATTTATGGTGAGGGATGGCTTGAATGGTTTTGGCCTGCATCTGCCCGTAGGATCATGCCATTAAAGACCCTCTGTGATGCCCAGTTGGCTCTGCTACAGCAGAGAGTTCCTGCAGAGCAGCTGGGATTTCAGCAAGTGAAAGTCTGGGGGTTGCCAAGCTCCAAATAGCATCCGGAAGTCTTGCAAGCAGTGAGTTGTCCTCAGTCTCTTGAGGATCTGGTGACTCGAGCAATATTAATGGCAGGGAGTACATCCCTCTTGGCCACATCCCTTGTGCGTTTTTTTATTCCTTCAGTAGCTATCTTGCTCCCTGTGGTAGGGGAAGTGCTGTGCTATATTTTATCGTCATGCCATGAACACGTTTCTTGGAATGTAAGAAACAGGAAGGATTCCTTTGCCCTCCTGTCCACCATATGTAGTACGTTTGTGGAAGACAGGCATACCCTCATCAGAAAATAATTGGTTGATTTATCTTTCTTTCTTATTTTTCTTGCTAATGCAAAATTAATTTAAGGATAAACATATATGAGGAGAATTCCAGGGTGGTCTTTCCCTCTGAAATGCACTGATTGCAATAGCCATAGAAAGGAAAACTCTGGGATGTCACTTCTTCTGCAGAAGATTCAGAGCTGCAGCAGGGCTTAACCAGGGTGGATCTTACAGTCTTATTTTTGTGATACTGATTTGCATGATCTCCTTCTCGTCCCGACAAGAACAGCTTTCCAGCTTACTGGGTCAAGCATTTGGCCATAAAATTGCCTGGAAAGAACTAGTTATTTAAGGTTAGCATTTACATATATGTATGTTCATGTATATGTTCTTTATGTGAAATAAATTAAGTAATTTTTCTCAGCCGGCAGTCACGTAACCAATCACAGCTTTCCTCTCTAGCTCTTGTACTTTCTGACATCTAAAAAAACGTCATAGTGCATTAGTGCTAGGGAGACAAAGACAAGTAAGGAAATCTGCTGATGCTGCTTTTTACATTCAAAATCATGCAACATATCCGGGGGTTTAGGATGCATTTTCTCAGGGGGCTCCTATGACCTAAGTTCCCTGCTGTTCACCTTTTGCAGTCACAGTCTTCTAATTATGATGCCACAGTTTGGGGAAAGGTTATGGTCGCTTCAAACCTTGCATTGCAAAATTATATTCTGCTGCTGCTAGTGCCTGACAAAGATCTGGCTTCCAAACAAAGGCAAAGAGAAAGAACGAAGCAGCAGACCCTGCAAGAGATAGAATATTGTCTGTGTGATTAAAGCTCTTTTATTGAGCTGTGGTCTGTAATGGGAAAGAAAAAGCGTGATCTCCACTGATCTGCATTTTAAACAATGTTGAGGATTAGCAGAGGGGCAGCAGATGCACCTATTGAGCTGTAAAGGAAGGGATTCAAAGCTCTATCGTGCAGATGGGAGATTATTGTACTGTACCTCCCCGTGTGTGCCAGTCGGTACTCCTGCCGCTCTGCAGAGCAGCACTTATCATCTCTGTCAGCCTCCTTGTCCCAGAGCACACACAGCACAATAAACCTGCTTTCGCCCTGGCGCCGAGTTCAGCGGACGCTCAGCCGATCTGAACAAGCAGAAACCGAGCTGTGGCAGCCATTCTGCTGCTACTGGTAGGATCATGATATGGGCACCGGATGATTATTACATCCCTCCCTAACGCAGTCTTTCAACCAGGTTAACCCTTTCCATTTGAACAGCATAGTCTAATGATTCTGCCTGTTATTTTGCTACAGACACATCATTTTCTTAGAGTGGAGTGAGCAAAATGATAGGTGAGAAGAGAGAGATTTTCCTTCATGTTTTTTTTTTCTGTTCTTTTGACGTTGATTCCAGAAATCAGCATCCTTTCTCCTATCTAAAATTTGGTGTTGCAATTTTGGGATTGTTGTTTTCATTAAATGGAACATAAATTGGAAAGCTCTTAGCAAATTTATACATTCATATATAACAGAAGAAACACCCTGCTTTTCTCTCATATTTTCTGCTGTAAGTAAGGAACAGATCTAGTGGAATTATTCTCCTTTTATACTGCTGTAGCAAAGGGTAGGTATGAGATTTATCTGGAATTTAATAAAAATTATGGACTACTAGCCAATTATTTCTGCTCCAGCATATAGTTTGTAGTTGAAAATACATTAATAATGTTTTTCTAGGTTTTACCTACTCCTACCAACTTGAAATGGGATTGTGGCATGTTCTTGGTTTAGAGCTCTGCCACAGGTTTTCTGTGTGACCTTCAGCAAGTTACCCAATTTCTTCATGCCTAAAGTCTTTATCTTAAAACAGAGAAATAGCTTATAATGAGGTGTACTTTTGACTGCCTTATCTGTTTAGATTATAACCATCTACCCCAGGGCACGGCCGAGCACCTTTTATGCGTACACATCATGTTTATCACAATGGAGTCCTAGTCTTGGGTTTAGCCTTCCAATATAAACAGCAATAATAATTCCATAGGTCTCCTTCACATAATTAATTCTGTGTTCTGTTACATATTTTCTCTTTAAAAATAGTTTTCTCTGTACTCCTAAAATACCTTCATGAGGCTTAAAAGTGACTAGAGAAAATAATTATTTTCTGCATCATTCTATTCTTATTGTGTTAAATGTGTCATGAAGTTGAGCTTTCTCAGTAGCAGCCTGGATATTACCTCATACTTTGTCTGCTCATACTGGAGCAGGAGAGTGCATGCAAATTCCTATATATTTATAAATATTAGTATCTCTTTGCTTCTTGATGAGGGTTGATTCCACCTGGTTCACCTCAGTAGCTCCATCACTTTGCAGACAGTTTTCTGACTTTGTCCTAGATATTAAGCTCTGCTTAAAGCTGGAAAACCACCTCAAGTACTGACATATTTCCCATAGCACCCCTATCTTGAACAGCTGAGTTCCCACATTTGACATCAAATTAGGAAATGCAAACCTCGAACCATGGTGCAAGGCTCTAGGTGCCAGTAAGTTAAATGCAAAAGTGGCAAGGATAGCAAGAGTAGCAAGAGGTAGGGTTTGGCTACGGCGACGCACTCTTGTTAGGTTCTGATGTGGGGCTGATCTCCTCACTGTGAACAGAATTATTATCTGAAAAGTAGGGTTGATGAATTTCTATCACTTATATTTAAATCAAGGCAATTTAAATCGTGGGGCTTTATTATGGTTTAAATCAGCAAGGACAAAACCTTGATATCATTTATCGATTCCATGCTTATTTGTCATTTGTACATTTTTAGCTATTTTCCTTAAAAAAAAAAAGGCTGATTTTTAAGTTGGTTGCCATCCAGATATATTGATTTGCAAAAAAAAAAAAAAAGTTCTCTTTACACTAAATTTAGTATTTTTCTTTTCTGTGGCTGGGAAGACATTCTTTACCACTGCCCATTCACTGAAGTCATAATGGAGTTAATGTGCATTTACTTGCATCATTTCTTTAAATTTTTTTGCTACAGTATAGATTGATGATGGCATTTGCTGCTCACTGTAGATGGGCATACATTCTTTATGGGTAGTTTGCATCAGCTCCTGTTTGGTTTGGAAATTGAAGTGAAATTAAATTGATTTTAAAAAAATTAATATCATTATTTATTATCCAGGTGAGCTGATTCCATTGAAAAATAAACATAATGGAAAAAAGATTTTAAAACAGTTTGGTTTGAGCAGTTGTGACACATGAGGTACATCTATACAGAGCTTTTTCTGCTGACTTCCTAATGTACCTCACTGCCCACCTGGCACTTCTGGGCTATGGAAAACAGCCTGGGTTGGGCTGGGATCTGCAGCAAGTAGGGATCCCCACTTGGAATTAGAATGAGACCAACCAGACCTTAAAGCCAGGTCTCTGGAGGAGGAAGTCTCAGTTTCAATTACAGGTACTGTTACTCTTCTTCCTTTCAGCAATTCCAGAAAAAAATAGATTGATCGGGAGTGTTTGAGGCAGGAGTAAAGTTGGCAGAAAAATTTCACTGGGGCCGGGAAAGGGTAAACTGTCATTATTGTCAGCATCTTAATACTCAGTCCAGCAGTGGCTCTTTCCTGCTGTGTAGAAAGAAGTAGAGAGCAATTTGTATGACTGGGAGGCTTGTGAGGGCATGTAAGCTGAAAGAATCAGGAGGAAGGTTGGGGTGAGGAAGCAGAAGTCTTGTTTCACATGTCCAGTTAATAAAAGCATGTATTTACCACAGTAGCGGCCCATTTACAACACTGCCTGTACTCAGAGTAGGAGCACATGAAGTTTCTGTAACCTAGTGAAGGTCTCTGCCGTTACAGGAGGACTCCTGCAAATGGACTGTGGCACGGCTGAATAGAAACAAGCAGCTCATTCTCATCTTTCTTTCTCACTCCCTTTTTGTTACACAGCTTCTCATTTAGTGCTGGCTAAAAGATTTTAGCAGAAAGTTTTTCTTTGCGGATAAAACATGTAGAAAACATGAATAATTACTTAGAATAATTTGGATGATAGCATTCTTCAGAACAGATGCAAAGAAACATCGTTGTTCCATTAGACATCTTTGAAACACTCTGAAAGTGTTCGTTGCTCATTAATACCTCCAGAGACTGAATGAAAGGAAACTATTGAAAGAACCAGCTGCAATACATTGTATTTTTGAGACCAAAACCAGGGGGAATGGTTGATACACCAGGTGGTTGTGCTGCCATCCAGAAGTACTTTGAAGTGCTGGAGAACTGGGAAGGCAGGAACATCAGAGTTCAGCAAGGGGAAATGCAGAATCCTGCACTTGAGGAGGAACATTAGTACGTGCAGGGACCCAGCCAGCTGGAAGGGCAGATCTGCAGAGAAGGACCTTGAGGTCCTGGTGAACAACAATCTGGCCATAAGCCAGCCGTGCACTCTTGCAGTGAAAGTGGCCAACAGTATCTTGGGCTGCTGGATCAATTACACCAAGGGAAACGATCCTTCCCCTCTGTTCGGCACTGATGAGGCAACAACTCAAAGGTTCCTCATCAGTGTGCACAAATACTTGACGGGAGGGAATAAATAGTGAGCTTACCCTTCTCAGTAGTTCTCACTGACAGGAGAAGAGGCAATGGGCACAATTAAAACACAATTCAATCTGAACATAATAAAACACTTTTTTACTGTGACAGTGGTCAAACAATGGAACAAGTTGCTGGAGAGTTGTGGAGTCTCCATATGTGGAGGTATTCAAAACCCAGCTAAACGTGTGTTTAGCATCCTGCTCTAGCTGGCCCTGCTTGAGCAGGGGCTGAGACTAGATGATCTCTGGAGGTCCCTCCCAACCTGCATGATTCTGTGACTCTGTAATCAACAGCAGATTCCAGATTCTTTTTTTTTTTCTCCTCACCACTGGACTCCGTACCGCTAGCACAAATCAGGCAGTATGTCTGGAGAAGGCTTGGTTTATTTCTTTAACCTTGTTGCTAAATAACTGGCCATCTACTACCCTGGTATTCTGTATGCTGTTTCCAGTGCACCGCCACCAAGTGCAGTCTGGAGGTTCCTGCTGTATTATTCACTCACCTGGCTGCCTCTGTGCTGTCAGAAGGCACCTTCTCTTCCCAATACAGCATTAGTTACATTACTAGAGCAACATTCACGTAGATTCATGTAGATTTTGAGTAGAGTACACTGCAGAGAAGAGAGACAAAGGTTTTCAAAATAACCTTCATTTTAGGCTTCTTCACATTGTTATTAGTGGGATTTACAGTTGATGCTGAGAGATTCTCATTCATATTTGACAACTTGTAGTCATGCAAGGCCACAGAATTGCCTTAATTCCCTTGAATCTGACCTTGGCTCTTTCTCAACTGCAGCTATGAATGTAAGTCTCTGTGTAGACAAATCTTACCTGAGAAGTAAGCTTTCTGTGTTTCTCTGTTTGTCTCCTGGAGCTTGCTGGAGCTTCTATCCCAGTGTAAGGGAAGATAATCTAGTATTAAGGATTTTTTAAGTCTTGTACCTGCAACTGAAAATGGTCTCAGGAGACTTAGGGCAGGTCCTTCTGCAGCTGAGATCTGTAGTGCTGAATCTGCTACACACTCTCCTGTTGGTAAGGCTCACAGTACATGCCTACTTTCAGGCACTCCTGTTTCCAATGTTTGTACCCAGTCTGCTTGCATAGGAGACCTCACTGGGCAGGGCTGGATCTCCAGAAGCAAATCCTGTGCTTATGGCAGTGCCGTTGCACCATTTTGTGGCATTGCACAGGTCGTTCCAGCTCACACTGCTTCCTATACTGGTTTTGTTTGTCCAACTGACCAAACTCGGTTTGCAATTGAGTTACCAGAACTGGACTTTTGGTCTATGAAGCCTGAGGCTTTTCTGTTAAGGTCCTTTGCTTTTCTGTTAAGATCCTTTGTTAGAGTTCCTGATTCTCTTTTAAAAATCTTTTTCCATCCTTGCTGAGAGTTTTTAAAATTATTCCCCTAATAAGATCTGGACTGCAAACTCTAACCTTAAGTGTCTTAAGCATAGGGGGTCACAGACAAGTAATGTTTCTATGGGATACCTGTCCTACCAGATAAATGCTATTTAGCTGCTTGTGTTCAGTAGAGACCGTTGCATACCCGATCCTATATAACTTTGCCATAGTCTTAATGTGAGAGTGACCTGACCCTGCAATATGAGTAAAAACTACCACAGTGGTTTCTAGTCACTTAGGAGCTCATAATACAAAGCTAAAGAACATAAGTGTGTGTGTAATGTTCGTAAGGACAAGAGATCATTTTCTTGTGTTCTTTACAAGCAGTATCCCTTAAGGCTGGTGGCTTTGCGGAAAGTGATACCTGATTTGTCTAATGCCATTATTGCTGGGTTGTACTGTATTATCTTAGCATGTTTATCCCCTGTGTATGTGGGAACACTGAACAGGCACAGCAATCTCAATTACTTCTGAGCTGCCTCCTCTTCTGAGCATGAGCTGCTCCGAGTCAGCACTGAGCTCCTCTGTGGCCATTGTTTGTAGACTGCGCCGTGTTGTGTCATCTCCTTGGAGATGCTGGGAGGGCTGCGGCTCTTCTTGGTCTGTGGGAATTGGGAACAACTCCAAGGAAGCCAACAGGATCACACTATTGTACATGCAGGGAAAACCAGGTGCTTATTTGGGAGTGTTCTTGAGGGATGGTGTTCTTAACCTTCACCGAGACTTTCTAGCTTTTAGGGAGAAGATGCTTACTGGTGTTCTATTTATTTCTATGTACTTGTCCAGGCTTAAAACTTGTCCTTCTTCTTAAGGTGATTTTTTTGTCTGAACCTTTGCGAGTCTTCTGACACCTCATGCTAACTGTGTAGAGCCAAGAAATACAATTATTAGTAGACTAGAAAGCAATCGGAGGAAAAACCCTGGGGATGAGATTCTTTATTGACATCTAGAAAACTCATCCACTCTTTACCCTCCTTTATTGCTCTGGCCTTGAACTAGTGTTTGTGGGGAGCCTAATTTAAGGATTTTATGCTGATACTAAGAAAATACCTGTCTGAGTGAAGGCAGAGTGTGGGGGAGTGATGAAGTAAAAGGTGCTGTAGATTCAAGAATAGCAATGCCTGCAGATTTGTTTTGCCTTAGTGACAGTTAACACATACAGGAAGTTGTATACTTTGGTAACTGTTGAGAACAGCTGGTTCTGGTGTAGCCATAAGGTCTTCTACAGCCAGATTTTTCAGCACTTCCATCTCATTCTCTACAGCAACACTCATTAGAGGCACTCATGAGTTGATGATGAAGAAACTGGTCTGAAAATTCCTGAAACAGATAAGCCTTTGAATTGACTTCAGTGGACTTTATATCAGATCCATGGGTTTGTTCATCGACTACCCAGTGAATTCTCCCAGAATAGAAAACTCACTGTGGGATCTTCCAGCAACCCAGGCAGGGCTTTATGCACAGAAAACCTGGAACAGAGGTGTGAAGCAAAGATGTGTTTTGACAGCACAGTTTTCATGCTACTGTCCTTTTATAATCACCAGTTCCTGCCTGAGTTTGAAATTGAATTCTGTTTCAGGACATACTTAGCCACAGCCACTCTGGTATGAATTTCCAACTGATGAAGCAGGGTATCAGAAGGTGGGTTGCAGTGTGCATGTTTGTATTTATCCATCTACCTTTCTTTTGAAAGGAGATTGAATTTGCTTCATTTTCTTTCTTTGTTTTTACAGAGGCACAGCTGACTGTGCTCTCTAGGTATTACAGTGTTTCTCATAAACCTTACCTTAAATTAATGAGGTGCTTGGGCCTTTTTTGTAACTGTGTATTGAATATGACCCCCTGCTTTCCTCTCTCTGTAAGGAACATGGTGAACCAGCTGTAGTGAAGTTTGTACTACATGAGCAGGCAGCTCCTGCTCTTGGTGTAGAAGTCGATAAATGCTTTCAGCTCCATGCTGTGACCTGAGCCATTATTCTCACATTAAAGGAAATACTTTTGAAAATTGTTTTTTTTTTTCCTATATGCCTGTTTCTGTTCATTAACATTATAATAGTCTAATTTTTTTGACCTTTAATTATTTTGCTGTGACTTTTCTTTTTTTTAAGCCAGAAATCAGTTTTCAAATGGCCTTTATTCCCATTGTCCTCAGCCAGAAGCTGAGAGTTTCTTGTATTCAATATAATGAAGAAAATGTGGTGTTTCCTACTCTTTTGACAGAGGAACATGTTGCAAACTGGGAAAAGCAGTCTGTTACAATTGTGGCAAGAGATCTCTGCCTTCACAGTTTTATAATGCACACAATCCACTATGGAGGACAGGAAGCACTTTAAACATTTGTTCAAATTGAGACTACGGAGGCCAATGTGTCTGGCTCTAGGAGTCATGTGAAAGTATCAGAATGTTATTAAAGCTATTTATTTCAATTTCTTTCCATTTCCTCCTGTGGAGCTGTGTTGTACAGGCCCGTAAGTCTGCTGTTATTCTCCAGACCTTCCTTCAACCTCTTGCTCTCCCAGTAGCTTCAGGGCCACCCTCTCTTCATCTCTCTCCCCTGTCCACTTGTCTGACCTGCAGCCAAGGTAGTGCAGTCGGAGTCTGCTCAGGAGTTCAGTCTCATGCTGACTGACCACCAAGGCATTTTCTCTTAGCCAGACTGAATGACTGAAGGCCAATCTGTATCCTTACCTTTCCTGTGTTGGGGCAACTCACAAGGTTTCCCAGTAGCCAGTTGCTGAATTTTGTTGAACAGAAGGCTCACTATTGAATTTAGTTGATGTTTGCCAGTGGGATCCAAAGTTGTTGAGATGGATGGTGCATGGACAGCTAGACATGCAAGGTGTCTATATTGACTCTAGTTCATTAGGAAGCCACTTTATTGTTACTATTTTTCAAATAAATAATTCAGATATCATGCCATCTAAACAGAACTTAAGAGGTCTGAAACTATAGTTAAGAGGAACTGCATTAGCAGTTTGGAGAGGTTTGAACTTAGGCATTAACTCATGATGCGTTAAATCCCAAAGCCCACTGCCCTCTTGGGAGGTCTCTGTCATTTTGAAAAGGGCTAGGGCCATACCATGGGAGCCAAATACAGAGCTCACAGTAGGATGTCCCTACTTTGCTCTTACCTGAACCCCAGCTTGATTCACCTCTTGTATTTGATGACATGAACATGTATGGTGGGAGTGTCTCCATGGAATAAAATTAACATAAAGGTCTCACAGTCTCAAAAATCTTTCACAGATAATGAAGTTCTTTCAAGCTTTATTGGATGCTGTTGACTGAGTACAGGAGAAAGAATGAAATCTGAGAGGCAAATACAATGACAGCTTAGGTGTCATATATCCTGTTTGGTAGATGCTGATTGACAAGATGACGTGCTCACAGGTTTGGACTAGCCACAGCATCTGTTGTCTTCTACATATGCGAGAGAGCTGTATGGAAAAAAACTATGCAAGTGATAGTGAACTGCAGAACAAATAGGTAAAACTGTGGAGAGTATTACTGCAGGAGACATAAGAAGCTAGTGACAATGAGGGCAAAGTTCCACAGAAGTGATGAGGATCTGTTGGGATGGGACTGGAGATCTCATTAAGGAACATGAGGAAGATTCAGTTTTTTGTGGTACAAGTTAAATGTAACTGTTTCTAACCCTAAATGAAATTTTCAAAAGATCAGTCCTTAGTAGTTCTACTGGGTACAGAACAATTTGTCCTTGGGAAAAAATCTGCAGCTGTAGAACAATGTGTGCTATGGCTATCCAACATATTTCTCCCCTGGCTCCGTATGGGCCATATCCTTTTGCCATTAACAAACCCTTTTGGAATTCACGGGAATTGGGATGTGCTTACATGTGTTTGTGACTTGCTGCTTGCTGCCTTGTTCATAGCATGGGTGCAAGTCTAGTTAATCCAAATCACTTCTTGAGCCTGCGGTGCAGCGCATCGACAGTCAGTGCAAATCCCGTTAGGAATCTGTCAGTGGGTGATTAAGAGATGTTAGAGGGCAGAGTAAGCTGTATCAGCACTGAGCTGAGTAGATGAAGTGTTCTGTGGTGAGCCTAATCTTGTGAAGAGCATGACCTTTGTCTTCTGTATAAAGGTTTTCCATGGTAACCCTCCTTTTTAATTAAGTTGTTAATATACTTATAACCCAGCTGAAAAAATCTTGGTTGATGGGAGGGTCAAAAAGGTGTGAGGACTTTCTGACAGAGCGAGGCTGGAAAGTTGTGGTGAAGAAGGGGAGATGTAAGAAATAAGCAATGGAAAATGGGATTAACATCAGCTAAAAGCATATGTGAAAAGCAGTTTATCTGCTGTTTTCCCTCCTCCGTCCCTCATCTCCTCTTTCTCAGCTGCACATAGTTCCCTCCTTGTCAGTGCATTAGCCCTTCTCAATAGATCACTGGACCAAGCAGGGACATTGTGGCTCATTACCCAGATGCTACCTAATTATAGAGACATGTTTTCTAAAAGATATCTTAGGCAGGATAGACAAAGCTCTGATGGTTTCCTGCTGTACCTGAAAATGTCCATCTTTGGTCATCTTCTGATAAAGGATTAATGAAGTCTGAAGGAGGACATCGATCTCATCATTCCCCAAAAAGAGTTTTTCAAGGAGGACATACAGCTTTTGGAAAGTGGAAAGAAAAGCTTTTGACCAGGAAAGTTGTGGGCAAAAGCAGAGTTTTCCCAGTATCCACACAGAGATGTTAAAAAGGGAAACTTTTTTTTTCTGGTGCATCAATGGAAAGTTCTGTTATCAAGGAATCATTGGGCGATTAGAGTGGGAAGGGACCTTAAAGATCAAGTTCCAACCCCCCCCCGCCGTGGGCAGAGACACCTCCCACTAAAGCAGGTTGCTCAAAGTCCCATCCAGCCTGGCCTTAAACACTTCCAGGGATGGGGCATCCACAACTTCTGTGGGCAACCTGTTCCAGTGTCTCACCACCCTCACAGTAAAGAATTTCTTCCTATTACCTAATCTAAATCTCCCCTCTTCCAATTCAGAGCCGTTACCCCTTAACCTGTCACTACACTTCTTGACTTCCTCTCCAGCTCTCCTGTAATATTTTAATTTATCTTTTTCATTTGAAAGCAATGAAACTATTCTTCTATTTCCTTGTCTGCTTTCAAGCGATGGAGGCTGAAGTCTGCACTTCTCCTGTGGCAGCAAAGCTTAGCCTCCTAAGTGTTTTTATATGGGAATAAGGACTTAATCTGAAATAGGAGCTCAGCCCACTAGACATCACAAGCTGCTGATAGATCCCAGAGGACTTCAAGAATTTGTTAGAGTTTGGCTGATGAAATAGTGGCATTTTACAAAAGCAGCATCCAGTGTGTCCATCAAGGTTTGTATCGTGGTTTCCTCAGGGTGAGGGTGGGGATTTCTATAGACACATGAGTGTCTATGGTAAGATGGGAAAGAGAGCATGTGAAAAGGACTCAACAGTCATATTCTTTGCTATATTCAGGGGGCACAAAGTGTCTCTGAGAAGTATTGATTTATGAAATACTGTAAGAAAGAGACCAAGATAAAAATCAATAGAGGTGATGTTGGTTCTCTGTGTTTTGATCCTGCTGAGCTTGGAGGATGATCCTACCATAATCTCTGAGGCATACAGTGTAAAACCTGCTCCTAGTGAGCTGCTGTGCATATATATTTGTGTGTCTGTGTCTCTTGTTCTCTAATATCAGGCATGTGGATCCAGTCACATCTGAGCTGATGCATTGTTCTCATGAATCTTTGAGCTTAGGACTGTGTCCCTTCAGCTGGCCGAGCCAGTGTGCATGTGACAGCACTCGTAGCTCAGGAGAATAAATTTAGGCTATAGCAATTTAGTGTGCAGCTTCCCTGTGCTCTGAGCTGAGGCACATGAATCCCAGAACTGATGAACATCTCCTTTCCTGCTCCTACTGAGCATTTGAACTCTGGCTTTAGTCCTACTGTAATTACAGTTTATTCGATTTAAAAACAGTTATTGCATGAGCCCTCAGAACAGCCTTATAGCATTAGACTCTCTCTGTAGAAAAGCCCGTGGTCAAATTATTTCATTACCAGCGTGGGTAGTTCCATCCTCATCCTTTTAGATTTCTAGACAACCCTGTACCTCCTTTCCCCATATGCAATTATAAATTGATACTGTATAATTTGCCTGTCACTTGATATACGGCTCTGTTTATTTTAAAGGCAATAATTAGACATAACAATTGCTATAGAAAAATAAACATCTGTTCAATGAGAAGACTGAGTAATTAAGGGCAATTATTGGTTTCCGTAAGTAGGATGCTCAGTTACAAAGTTCTTTCCAGTGCAACTAAGAGGAGCCTAAGATGCATGTTGTAGGAGACCAGACATCTGTATCATGCTAAATGAATTGGGAAACGAAAGGGAAGCTATTAATAAGAAATTTTGATCTAGAATAATTAATAAGAAAATTTTAATGTAGACCTTTCCGGATTGCATTTAAAATGCCGTTTCCCTGGTTGTAACAAGTAAAACTTGCACAGAGTTGAGATCCCTTTCCAATGTTCTTCGCAAGGATTAATCAGTTAATCCTTATACAGCCCTTGCAAGGCAAGTAAGTAAGTAAGTGTTACTGTCCTTATTTTACAGCTTCAGAAATTGTGTTGCTCAGGGCCAAATTTTAATCCGTTTTCCACTGTTGTAGATCTAACGCAACTTCACTGCAGTCAGCACAGTTAGACACTGTAACTGAACTGATTTAACCCTAATTGAAAGTACAGCGTTTGTGAAGACAACTGAAAATAAAGAGCAAGAATATTACACTTTAAGCATTGTCCTACACTCCGTTTGAATTGTATTAATGCTTTTGTTTGCTTTAAGGGTTGATTTTCTAAACCGGCATTGCTGAAGGTTTGCAGATCTTGCAAATGCTAGTGCATGTAGTTTTCAGGAATGAGCATCCATAAATACTTTTAAGATTTACAAGAGCAACCTCCAATTTGTGGGAAGAAATTACATTACTTGGATATAAAGATCGTATGTGCAAAGCTCATAGACAACAGCTATGTACACACACTTAGCTTTTTAAAAATCAGTGTACTTGGGTTTGTTCAGCCTAAGATTTTTATGCCTCCTTTAATCTAGGTAGTTTCTTACCAGTACTAGTCTGAGCCCTGAAGTAAACCACAAACGTGTGTCCTGTAGTGCCTAGATTAACATTTGCAGAGTATTCATTGACTTGAATTAATTGGCAATTAGCTAACTCAAGTTAAAAGAGGAGTAATATTTCTCTCTAGACATCCTTGTAATTGCTCATCCAGCCAAAATAAGATACTAGTGGCCAGACCAAGCCTTTCCGCTCAGATTTTTTTAAGAAGCTTTTTGACAGTGCACTCTGGAGTGAAATGAAGAGCAAGCAGTGTGCAACATGGAGATGATAATCTGAAATCAGTGGCTAATTTCCCTACTACAGGAATTTATCAATACTCACAACTAGGGTATCGGGTTGGTTTTATTTCAACGGAAAATGAAAGACCTCCATTTACCTTTGGAAAAATCATATGTATTAAGTGTAGCAAATGTACCTAATTTTTCATTCCTCTTCTTGAAGTAGTTATTTGCCTTATGGTTAAATATCAGGATAATAAGTTACTTGTGTTTAACATTTCTGAAAGACTGTGGGAACATTATTTATTAACAGTGAATATACTGTAAGTGTTGTATTTAAACAACAATGTTGTTTCATTATTTATTAGCCTCTCTCCAGAAATGATAATTTGTTTCAGATGGGTGTCTTTGGCAGACTCCAAGTTTGGACTGGTTCTCTGTCCTCTTTTGTTCCCAGAATGTTTCTTTCTCTAATGAAGAATTGTAATAAGGGGATCATTAGTAAGGTGTTACTATCCACAGTTATGTTCCTTCATGCTGCTATTAACACAACTGTAGAGTAGAAATGAAATAGCACCAGCTCTGAACTCCTGAGTGTTTTATTCAGTCTGTGTTAGAGAAAATTACTACAGAAAATGCAAGGCGAAAGGAAATCTGCCTTTTCTGTAATCCTGTCCTTGGCTGAAAAGTCATGGATATGATTGCCAGTTACAGTATAGACCATGGCAATGACTTTCTGCGGTCAGGGATTCACAGTGAATATATTGTCTCAGCTGGAGGGAAACTTTTGTTTCTCCATTCCAATAGTGTGGTGTTCTTGGGTAAAATAAAGTGTTTCTGTCTCTACTGCTTCAGGATGGGCTGTCCATCTGTGCAGCTGATCTAAATCTATGCTTTGCTCATCACAGAAGCTTCTGTCCATTTCAGAAAAGATCTGTGTATCTTTAAGCATCTGCAGAGTGGGAGTTTACCAGCAGAAAAATGTGCAGGCATGGTTGTTAGTGCAGGTCAGTGCAGCATTAGGCTGGGTCGGGCATTTACACTTCCCTTTGCTCTTCTTCCTTGAACGGCATCTTTCCCTTGTGTCGTCTGAGGTTCCTCATGCTCGTTGTTTTTCAATTGATGGCTTTTAACTATACATGAAAAGACAATGTTAGCTTACACATCCCCTTGCTTTTCAGCATATTCATTTTTCTTCTTTGTTTCACAACCTGAAATTATAGGGCTGGTTCTAGTGCTGTTCAGTGGCTGAGATCAGAAGCAGCCCAACATTTGCAGTTTGTAGGATGGAACAGCCTGTTTGAAAGCCCCAGTGTGTCAATGCCCACAAGCCCCCAGGAAGCACCAATGGATGGAAATCTGAAGGGTGTCCAGAGGAGTGAGTGGGTGGGACAGCGATGTGGGTAATTGGGAGAAATTTCAAGTGCTTGATTCCCAAAGCATCTTAGAGTTTCTGCTAGCACGGACCACAGTTGACTTTAACAGTCATGAAGACTACTTGCCTGCATTTGATGGGTTAACTACGTGTGAATCTGACAAGTTCAAACTGTTTTTTGCTTGGCCAACTTGCTTTAATCTAAGGCAGTGCAAAGTACCCTTTTAGTGGCAGTCTTTTTGTTTTCCTTTAGGGACTACATAGGTACTGCGCTGGCCTGAATGTAAAGATAAGCTTTACAAGTAAACACCTAACTCATTGACACATTTATATTGGAGGTTTGCTACAGATTTGAGGTGCTCATGAACGGCTGCGTATACAGGAGAACCAAAAGTGGAAGGTCCACAGCCACTTCCACAACCCTGTAAATGTACCTTGGACACTTGTTTCTAAGCAGTTATTTCTGCCACTTTCATTGCAATAATAGCTCAACAGTTTAGTCACATAGATGCTTCTTATCATCTCTAAGGGTCTGTCATTATGCAGATATATAACACAACTTGAATGATTTCTGTTGTCTGTGTCAGGTAAAGGGCTTCCTAAGCATCAGAAGCCCACGAGAGTTCAAATCCTCGTCATCTCTAAGTAGTTATACACAAGACTGGAACTTCAGGACGGAAACAGAAGTCCTCAGTATAAGCCCTTCCTGTCCAAGCTTAAGTACGACTTCTGCTTAGTAGCAGAAGGGCCTTATCATATAGATGGACTTATGAAGAGGGGAGTTTTTTGGTTAGGCTGGCATGCAAATGTCAAAAGGAACTGGGTAGAAGAGGGGGAAGGATATAAGGCAGAGCAACGTGTTTTATTTTTGTCCTAAAATTACATTCAGCGAATTTAGTACAGTGAAAAGTGCTGTCTTGGGCTGTTTAGGGGGTTGTCTTAAAAGTTCCACCTATCTCCACAAAACAGACAGTGATGACACTGCTTTTTTTTTCTTGATTTTTAAAATGTGACTCGGGAGAAGAGGAAAAATGCATTAAATCTCACATGTGTGTTTTCATCTGTCCTCTGGTACCATGGTGTAAATCAAGAATGACTTCTTGAGGTCAATGAAATTAATTCAATATAAAATCAGTGTAATTCAGTAACAGCGTGATTTTTTGCAAGGTGTGTAGTGTCTTCTAACAGTTGGTTAACATTTTTAGTGGAGTAAACAGAATGTTTTCATCTTAATTTTCGAGTTTCTGTGCCTTTGAGTTTAGATTAGTAGTAGCCAGAAGGACAGAGGATACTGTGAAGATTGCCTGTACAGCACAGTGGTTTCTCAAAAGTTTATGGTTAAAACCCTTCTATGACTTAGTGACAGGGTGCTTCAGGGAGGACAAAGGAAAAATAGTTTACAGATCAGCCAAGTTCAGCGGGACAGATATCTTGATTTGGGAGCAACAACATTTGAAATCACACCCTGAAGTGTGAGGTACCAGAAGCCTTTATATTTTCTTCAGGGTGAAGGACCAGTTACAGAGAGCAGTTGTTGGTCACCTTTCTTGACCTCATAAAATAATTGCTCTGCAGCACGTTACAGTACAGCACCGTGCCACAGATCCTGGGAGTCTATATATAAAGGACTGAGGTAGAAGTTCTGCTGAGATTTGAAAGCGTAACTAGGATTGATGTAAAAAGTGCTGTGGTAGTGCTGTAAGAGTGGTGTAGAGCTGTGACCTGTGCTGGAAGCATGAAGGAAGCAGTAGGCACCGCTTGAAACCGTGCACGCTTTCAACAAAGCGGTGCCGAGTAGCCACTATCCAAACACAGAACAAAGCCAAAGAGAAGCAGCGTAACCAAGGCTGCAGCTGCTATGAATGGTGAACTTAGAGCCAGTAGCGCTTATGGGTAATATTATACATTTGTTGGATAGCAAAATTCAGACATAAGAGTGAGGATTGGCCGGACATCACAGCATCTTCCCCCAGCTGCACTTCTCGGCTGCTTCCGGCAAAGGAGAGGCTATTGCTATGCACAGTTTCAAATGGATTTGTCAGTGTGCAGCATTCTTAATTTTTGTGACTTGTTTATATCACGGCTGAAAGTAAGGATGTCAGCATTTAAGCAGATGAGACTGAGAAATTATGTGACTAGAAATATCCAGAACACTTGAGCACGCCATAAAAGAGATATGACTGGAAGCAAGTCGGGAGTTTATTTCTTAGCATAATAACCAGTGATTAATGTTTCCAAATTTATGATTAACTGTGTAGCAAAAAGATGGACAGGTAGCTGCAAGAGATTGCTGGATATGAAGCTCCAGTTCACTTCAATGGCAACAGTTTGTAGTAAGGCAATAGTCTATATATTCATTCCTAGATCAGAAGTGTGAAGTCCTGTGTTCATTGTTTTGCTGAACGGGAGATCTGTTGCGTTCAATTTGCAGATAAAGCAATGTGTTTGGCTTTGTGGTTTGTGTCAGGGGATGGGGTCGGGATCTTAACTGCAACCCAACCTAGGAGCTGCCAGCTGAACTGGATTTTTTTCTTGCTGTGCAGTGTCGTTGCTCATAAATGCTCTGTGAAGCCCAGCAGGTCTCAGTGACACCGGGGAGGTGCCATTTCTTCTTACTTCAGTTATAACTGAATTAAACTAAATAGCAATTTGGCATATTGTGTGTGGAGTGGGATGGGATCCAGCCTATCTCAGGTGATGTGCTACATGTGCGCGTTTGGCAAAAGTAAAAGCTGAAGCAAACAAGATGCCACTTGAATAAACCTACAAAGTACAATTTTTCTGGGTACAAATTTTGTTAATGGTGATAGAGTTAAGAGCTTAGGGGACTATCATAAACTCACTTGTGGGAGATACCTCAGTGTAGTTTCATGCAAGTTGTTCCATATTTTGGTGATGGATCAGACATCCTGATCCTGTCAAGGCTATCCATATCCTTTTGCCAATATAATAATGAACAGCACACATTATTTGAGGACAGGGATAGAGTAAATAATAACAGGTAAGAAGAATTCAGAACTGTACCAGCATATGTTGGTATTGCTCCATGCCACAATGGCATTCATCACAGTGTTAACTTCCTACAGCAGGATAAATTAGAACAGTAAGGGAAAGCAAAATTCAGTAACTTTTTATTGTGATTATGAAAGCTTTGGAAGGAGTTAGAAAATCATAGAGGCCATGTTTACACTGCAGATTTTGACCATCTAATTTTGTTGATTTGTGAGCTTTCACTGATGTCGGATGTCAGCAAAAGCCTTTATTCTAGTGCGGTTAAATTGGCAGTAGTTTACTTCTTACTGGTAGAACACACTTTGAGTGGACAGAGCTGAAATACAGTGCTTCAACAAAAATACAGCTGTAACAGCAGAAACTGCAGCAGCGTTAAGGGTGTTGGTGGCTTCACTGCCAAATGGTCCCAATGTGGGCTGCAGGGTCTTCGTTACCAATCTGGCTGGAGGAGGGGCTCGTGGAAGTTTGTTTGCATATAAGCTGCCAACTGCTGGGTGGTGTACTAATAGCAGAAATCTTAACAGTGGCTATCTCTAACCAATTCTCCCCTTCTGTTTTGCTCTGTTTCTCCTACAGGGCTTGTGAAGTTGGGGGTTCACTGTGTTACGTGTCAGAAGGTTGCGATAAAAATTGTCAACAGAGAGAAGCTCAGCGAGTCGGTGCTAATGAAGGTAATTTTCTAATGGGGCGTTTTTAAAAAAATCAAGTTCTTGGCTCTGTGTCTTCTGTTCCATGCAAAATTAATATCTTTAATTACATATAACAAACATCCCTGTCAGTACTAGGATTATATGGAGCATAATAACAATAATTTAGTTATAGGAGAGGCTAGGGCAGCTAAAATTAAATGGGAGTATGCCTGTGCTTTGTGAACAAAATAAACGGTCAGCTGCAGAGCTGTTGCTCGTTTTCTGGGGCAGATGTGTGCTGGGCATCTGACTTCCACCACTGCAGCAGTGCATAGTGGTTGCAGCACATTGCAGGCTGAGGTGTACAGATATCAGCAGGAAGAGATTTCAGAGAGGCTGGTGAATCTGTTGTTTGAGTACTCCTACAGCTTGCTCTGCTGCATGGGTTTGTTATGATCTGATGCGCCAAGGTCCATGACTGTTTAAAGCTGTTGTAATTCTGTTAACATTCCACAGAGCTGAGCCATTGGAAACCATCAAAGTGTCTGTCCCCATGGGCCTGATGACTGTAGTGTACGGAAGAGCTTAATTCATTTTTTACCTAGCCTTGTGATATCCATCTCCTTACATGAGTGTCATTGATTGATCTTGGAGACCTAAATATAAAATAAATATATGCATAAAAGTTTTTTCATGTGATTTGGTGACTAGAAAGGCTAAATTCAGCTTGATGGAAGGGAACAGAACTGTACAGCAATCAACAGAATTCCATCAAGCTCTCACCTCCAAATGACACGAACAGGTCTGCATGTGACACAGAGCACTTTGTTGAGGTAGCTTCCCTATAAGCGCACAGAGCATATATTTTTACAGTGCTGTTTCTTGTATGTACTTCTGTGTCAAGTGTTCTCCTGCACAAGTAAGTATAGCAATCTTACGAGCAGCAGAAAGAAAATGGAGATTAAGGGAATATGCAGTCAGTGAACATTATGCATACAATGTAAGTTTATTTTTTTTCAGAGAAAGATTCTTAAAGTTTATATTCAAATGTAATGTGCTCAGACTTACCTTTCTGGAATGTCATTGAGGTATTACCTCTCCTGCAGTACTGTGGATTCAAACAGTCTCTAATATAGACCAAAAGTTTGAAAGTGAAATAGGTAAGAAAACTGCAACTTTAAAGGGAGATGCAGCAGATGAATGGAACACAATGGAAGCAAACTGTGTGAATGGTAAAATCTGAATGAGACTCTAAACACTTCATATATTTTCCCGAGTAATGCAGTTGGAATATTTTTTAAAAACATGAGCATTTTGTTTGCTGAGAGACACTGTCTGGTATCTGTATAAAATATTTTATTTACCTCATTGATTTTCAGAGTAGGAGGCAAATCACTTAGCATAGCAAAGTGATCTCTCTGCTTTAGTTGTGTTGCATTACCTTGGTTATAGTATGAAATCTGAGTAGTGAAATGGTGTGTTAGGCCATTGTATACACAGCCACACACTGAAGCATGCCATGTTTTCTGTAAGATTGTACAGGAAGCTCTCTCAGGAAGAAACCACACGTTATAACACGATTCTCATCTGTAGACCATCCTTGGTGAGATTTTTCTCATTCAAGAATTCTGTTGTGTGTGCTCAGGAGGCTGGGACAACAGATGGGTGTGAAGTAGTTTGTCCAGTTCTTGCGTAAACTCAGTAACCAGATGTCTTTTCAGAAATGCCCTATGTCTGATGGTCACAGACAGGGCCTGAAACTTCTAAGTGAATTTGGAATTGACTGTACTGTTAGCCAGCTTAATCCAGCCTGGCCAAAGGGGGAAAAATGCTCGCAGCTTTCAGTAATCCCAGTGTAACCATTGCCAAGCATCCAGCTGACAGCTTGCTGTGTGGAGTCAGCAGCCACAGGGAAATAGCCAACAGTGAAGCCAAGTCATGCTGGTGTGGTGGCATTCCTACTTCACAAATCTTCTCACTAGCCCATCAGTTCCAGTGACTCTCTTTGCCAGTGGGCTGTGCAGAACAGTCCCTGGAGCCAAATGATTCAAGACCACAGCTACTCTCCCAAGCCAGGCCCAGATTGATGGATTTTACTTTAATCCATCCTTGGACAGAAAAACTGGATCTGACAAATACGCACACCTGCCGCATGAAGCTGTAACACTGCGGCACTGTGGCCATTTATCCTAGAGCATAAGGAAGAAGTCTGCTTGCAGTCTTTTCAACATCTAAATTGACAGGCACAAGCATATACAGCAGGCTGCCTTCTCTGCCATCATTATTCTATTTTGACTTGCTTCTTACAGCCTTCATTTCTGCAGTGTTTCTGCAGTGTTTTATTCTGTACATTCAGGGAACTGTCCCTTCTTTCTGCAGCTGCTCTTCATCCGAGCTGTGCAGAATTGAGAGGCATTTGGTAAAGTGCCTTCTAATCATAACGTCGTAGTATCGATATTTCTGGAGAGAAGAATTTGGAACTGAAGCAGCTGGTCTCAATTAGCAGAACTGCTGCTATGGAGATGATACACGGGCAAGCACGATGCAGTGCAAGCTGCAGTAAATGGATCATCCAAGCGCTGGCTGCCCTATCAGAGGACAGGGCTGCTCAATGCACACACGAGCCTTTTGCTTTGTCATGCCCTTACTCGCTAAACATGGGCTGGGGAGCAGCATTCCTTTCCCAGCTCCAGCTTGGGACTATTTGGGAGCCTGGTTCTGGGGCAAAGCTACAAATGTAATTTCACAGATGAGAACAGAAGGGCCAATTCTGTTCTGACTCCTGCTTTCACGTAACTGGTAAAAGCTTCAGCTGGGTTTCTTCAGCCACACTGGGGTAATCCCCACAGACGCAGAGACCTGCCTCCTATGGTACCTCTAGCTTGCTCTAGCAAAAATCGGCAGAAAGATTTCAGAAAGGAGTGCGTTAAAGGGAGCATCTTGAGATTAAAATAGGGGTTCCTTAATTTCCCTGAATTGCTTCTCAATCACCGAGAGAAAAATTAGGCCCAGAATACAAGAGATGAATATGTCTGAAAAGCAGTAAGCTTTCCTGAACAGGCAGATTCATTAATGATGGTTGCATTTTCCATACCACTGCAAGCATTTGGAGTTTATAACTTCAAAATATAAAAGTTAAAGCCAATCTTTCCTCTGATATGGCCAAACCTTGTTTGGAAACGTTGAGATTTCTCATTAGATGTACTCAGAAGAGTCCTTTCCTCTTTGCGACCTCACCAGTTCTCTTCCAATCCCTCCTTTCAAAGAATAAACAACAACCAAAAAAGCTACTCTTTTGGTGATCCATCAGACGAAATAGTCTTTGGACAGAGTAGTAGTAGAAGCAATGGGAGCATAAAGGGTGAAGTGAGAAGGGGACAGCTGGCCTTGGGCTAATTACTTGAACATGCAGGCATCCTGAGAAAGCCACAGATGTCCCAGGCTTGATGACTAGAGCCACGAGCTCTGTATGTGTGCTTTGTGTGTATGTGCCTTTTGTTTGTTCTGACCAAGTCCTCCAGTGCTGGCCTTGAAGTGAGGCAGGTATTTCCAGGGTGGGGGATGGGGAGAGACACAGTCCCTTCCACTTGTTTCTTGTGGAGATCAATTGAAACACAGGTGGTTGGTTTAGGGGAGGTCCTTTTAGTGCTTTGTGGTGCTAATGAGCTCTGCTTCTCAAAAACTCCACAAAGGTGTAGTGTGTGTTCTTAGGTAGGGAGGATCATGGAATGATTGCTGTCAGAGATCACTGATTGCCTGAAATAATTAATTGGGGGGGGGGGAAAATGGCAGAATCAAGAGTCAGCCTCTTGGAAGTGCCTAGATAACTTATGAAAGCATATTTGTAAATAAGCACTGCTTTGTATGGGCTTTTCATCATCTCTTGTTTCTTCCCAAGCTTCTGTTTCAGTAGCTACTTATTTCTTGGCTATCTTGTCCTACTTTGAGTCTTTCCTCCCTTCTCCATTTTCTTTCCATTGTTATTTTACCTCTTTTTAACCTCTTCATTCTTCTTTTTTCCTTCACTTTGTGATTTCTTCCATTTTTTTTCCTCTGTCTCTTGCTAAAGAAAGTCATGTAATAACTGTCATTGTTTTGTTGCAAGAACTGCTGAAATGCAGCATGTCTGATTGAGCTGCCCATTCTTTGAGGAAAAATGTTAGAATTTGGGCACAATTCAGAAAGTATCTGAGGTAGTAAGTAAACGATCATGTTTTATAAACTCATGTTTTATGAGAGACTCAGGGGTCTCTAGCTAGTTTATTGAAGAGAAGGTTAAGACATAACTTCATCATGTTCTGTAAATACTAATATGGAGGATAGGCTTTTGATGATAGAAGCTATTACAGCCATGGGGGCAAAAAGCTTACTGGAAACTAATATTTGTCCTTTTAGTGCTTTGTGGTGCTAATGAGCTCTGCTTCTCAAAAACTCCACAAAGGTGTAGTGTGTGTTCTTAGGTGTTCTTAGCTGTAGGTAAACAGATTAAATGTAGAAATACTAGGCCTCTTTTACCACTGGATGAACTTACTAACTGGAACAAGCCACTCTGTCAAGTCTCTCCCCTGAAAGATTATTAAAATTAATCTTAAACTGCTGTGTGTTTTTCTAAAACCTGGCTCCTAGTTCAGCTTCAGCTACTGGACTTGCAGCAGGAAGCAGATGAAAATGGTTTCCTGATACGTGTTATGCGTTAGCTCTGACTAGATTAACACAACAGCCTCTTTGGCCTTAAAAACCATGGAGCTGTGAATTTCTAGTCACACACTTGAAATCTGTTAAAAGTCACTTATCTGTGTCTGGAGCATAAAGAGAGGTGCTTCTGCGAGGTATCCGCAGAAGCAGGAAATTTAGGTTCCCCCAAGCAAAGGTAAAGAAGGAAATACTTGAGAGCAGTGTCTTTGCTTTATGATACCTCATTTTCAGACTTTTCAAACAAAAGACTGTCATACTGGCTGACCTAGCTGTCCTCAGCTGCTGACTGGGGGCCAGGTCTACAGAAATGATTACCAGAATATCAGAGCAGCATCAGGGAGAAGCTAAATCTGAGACAGACTGCATAGTGTAACTTGGTTCAAATTCAGCCTTGATCATAACAGGCACAGCTTCCCTGACATTAGTGAAGCCAAGCTCACCAATGCCAAACCTGAATTTGACCAGATCAGAATCTTTTTTTAATGTGTTCAATAGTAGCCTGGTTGTTTTCCAGCTGCAGTATTTAGGAGTTTTACTGTTGATTGCAGTGAAAATGGTGTTAAGCTTCTGCTGAATCCTACTGAATGTGCCTAGCATTGGGTAGAAATGAATAAAGAAATGGGACTGTATGATTTCACCAGTGAAATGTGTTTAGATTAATCTAGAACACCAGCATATGAGATCTGGGAGTTGGTCATATTAAAAATAGCAAAAAGGAGGGAAAGTATTTCCCTTTATTAAACAGAAATCCTGAAGAAAAGGTTTTAAAGCATTCATTAAACTTTCCAGGGCTCCCTGATTAAGAAACACTGTGCTAATTTGCAGGTACTCATCTATTAGTCTTCTGGTGGGTTGGCATATTGCCAATAATGGGAGAATAACCCAGAGGACCTTATATTCATGGCAAAAAAATTATGAAAGGTAAAGGAAAGTAAATCTCCCCCAAACATGTATGTATTCTCTAATACTTGTATTTTCACTTGCTCTTGAACATGCAGGTTGCAATGTACAAATGAGTATGTTCACGCTTACATGGATTGTCTCTTGCACATCTTCTGCACGTGCTTGTTAAAAACATAACTCTCTCAACTCTCTCATTGTGGTTTATCTTTAACCTGGAGAATTACAACACAGTTGTCTGCTTTTAGCACTGGAAGAGAACAGATTAGAAGTGTCTGCATGTCTGTGTATATGTTTGACAGCGCATAGGTGGTGAACAACCTGCAGGAATGATTGGCACTCATCAAAGAACATGAGTGCACAAACACTCACCCCTCACCTCTGTGACCCTAGTTTGTATTCCAGTAGCAACCCAGCTAGCACAGCACAGCTTGGTGTGTGCAAGTCTCTCTCCTGAGTTCAAAGAGATAAAAAGGCACCTTGCAATATAAAAAGCACGGGGAAAATAAAAGAGTTTGGGTTTGTTTTTTTTTTTCCCTGGCTCCCTTCTGCTATAGGGAGTTTGGGAGTAGGGATCTGTTACTGAATGTATAATGCAGAGTGTTTTGTTTTAAACTGGAGCTGGTGGGGAGCATTGAAAGCCTGTTCGCTTGTCATATGTTTGAGCATTTAAAGAAGTTGGGTAATTGTATTTTCCTTTAGAGAAGAATCACTCTCTGCCCCCACTTTCCACCACACCCACAAGGAACACAGTTTGAGATATTCTTAAAGAAGGAATTTAAACAGGAATCACAAGCACATGATGTACCTGTCAGAGGAAAAAACCTGTCAAGTGTGCACAGTGCCTTTTGCTTTCTAAAGTTAGTATGATCAATTGAGGCATTTGGGCAAGCTATAAAAATAATTGGCCCTCTTTTTTCCACCCTACTTTTAATTCCACAGACTTGTATTACAGCAGTCTGGCTCAAACCTCTATTGTATGAAACGTGTTCTACCCACAGCCCTGTGTGTGCAAATACATAGACACAGTCAGTCTACCACCCTCGTGTGCTGCCTTGGTCATGCACTAATAAATGCCTCTCAGGAGACCCAGCTAGAGCTAGCTGAAGTCAAGGAATGCTTTTTTCCATTCGTTTCACTTGATCATAACCATAATTCCTGGATAGGGAAATAACTGCTCCCAGAGATGAGATGTCTAAATGTGCTCTGCCATCTAGTTCTAATTCACCTGTGAAGCTGCTGTTAATAATTAGAGTCTAAAAACCCTTTCTGTTCAGCTTTATCAGTTTCCACTTTAAGTGCACCATGCTTGTATTTGGGGTGAGAAAGGCCATAGTATGGCTTCACATTGCTTCCTCTACAGAAGCTTCTGGGAATTCTCCTCTTCCTTTGCCAAAGCTTAGTTTTATCAAAAGATGCTGATTCACTAAAATGTTTTCTCTGAAATAGCTTTGGCTCAGTGAATTCCTAATGTATCAAAGACTAGGTTTCTTTTTAATTCTGTCTGAATTCCTAGCAGACAGTTAGAGTCCTGCTTCCCATCTCCAAAGCAGGGACCCTAAAATCCTTACCACTGCAGGGACTTCCACCATCTCTGAGCCCCAGGTTATCAAGCCAAGATGTAGGATGTCTTGAGACAGGCCAGAAGAGTTCACAGCTGTGGGGCAAACTCAGCATTTACAGCTTGAGAGATGTGACCCTACAAAGCGGTGCTACATGAGGGAGTAGCAGAAAACACCAGGACACTCAGCTGTTGTCAGACTTGCTGCTTAGTTTGCTGGGGAGGACAACTAGTAGGAGTTACCCTGAAAGGCAAGGGGAACCCCAGGTGAATGGTTGCTTCCAGACTCAGTCTTGTAGAGTTGGGGTGTGGAGTGTGAAAATCTTGAGACCCACATCTAGAGCTTGTAAACCCACTCACTGGAGGTTGATGAAAAACACTAAAAAGCATTGGATTTTGATCTGACTTAAGCTAAAACCTCTTTTAATTGACTTTTTCTACCAGCACTTCCACCAGCTCTGTTCTGTGGTTAATTAATCAGTCTGAAGAGGTGCAGGATGAAAACTATTGCAGTCTGCAGAGAGTAGAGGCAGCCACAGGAGAGTGGGTTCTGGTTGAGCCATAGCAAGAATTGGCCACATATGCAAATGGAAAATGCCTATTAGATTATGGATAAAATCATTTCCCAAATCTTTTAAGCACAAAAGGAGTTAGAGTGGTATGTTTTCTGACCTGAACTACAGAGAGATTTTTAAGTTATACAGCTCTTCATAAAAAATAATTTTTGTTGCTCACACAATTTCTTCCTGGACTCGGAGCAGAGCTCAGAGTGAAACTCAAATGCAGCGTGAATACAATAATGACCGAACCATGTGAAACCTGTATCTCTAATCACCAAGCAACAGTTTAGGATTTTTAAAATTATTACCCTGATCATGTGCCAGAATTTATTTTAGGTTTTTTAGAGACTATTATATCCTGGTTTTATGATTTTGCCATGCCAGTGCTTGTTCAGTGTCATTGCAAAAGGTTGTCAACGGTTCAGGAGAAGGAAGATGCTGGGCTTTCAGCGCTGAAACCCAGCATGTGCTTTGCAGTGTGATTTCTTTAAGGACCAAGGGTATCTTGGCAAGTGTGGTTTAAGGTGGTGTATATTTCCTTTTCTTAAATTCTTTTTTTTCTGGGATGCAGAGGGAAAGACTTTTGACTCCCATTGTACATTAGTTTGCATGTCACATTCCAGCATCTTACCTGGAAACCTTTTAATTCTTTTTTCTTTGCTCCTGAGAACCAGCATTACATCAGGAGGGCTGTAGCAGTAATACGACATCAATCCTTAAGTAGACTGGCTGAGACCAGGATTGGCTCGGGTATTTGATCCTGCATCTATCATGTAGAATAAGCAACATAAACATCAATATACTGATCCATCCCAATTAAGGGATGTAGTCCATTCCTGTAGGTAGGTAAGCCATTTGAGCAAAGGCTTTGTGCAAATATTGTCTTAAATTTTTTGCTGAAACAACTGGGCGGTGCCTTATACACCAGCAGTACCTTTCTGTTAAGAAGCGTTTCTTAGCCTCGTACAGCTTATGTGTTTCCCAGCTCAGACAAAATGTGTCACCTAATGGATATTTAACTAGTACAACTGAGAGCCAAGGGCTGGCATTGCACTCTCAGCTAAGGGGTGCAGGCTCTTTTGTGTGTTTTGCGTTCTTCTATCCAACATGAACATTTTGCTGATCGTTTGTTAAGTATAAACCAGGCCTCACTCCATCTATCCCTGCAGTTTGTGCTATTAAGTAATTGGCACAAATTTGCGAAAAATCTGGGAAGGCTCAATCCCAGTGCAATTAACTGTTAGTTCCAGAGCTGTCAGTTGGAGCTGGATACAATATGCCATGGGGTTGCTGCTGTTAGAGAATGTTGATCTGTGTAGTTGTAAGTTTTTTGGTATTTGGGCATTTCCTCTTTTACCAGCTGCTATTATTGAAATCCCTGCCTTGCCTCCTGGCATCCTGAGATGCTGAATCCATGGTTAGCATGTATTTAATATGCTGGTCTGTTCATGAAGAGCAATCCCATAGCAACAAGCTGTTGTTTGTAGACCCCTGCTATCCTCCCAGGGATACATACAGCACACATAGAGGAGACTCCAGAGTTTTAGTTCAAAATTGTGTCTCTTGTCCAACTCCAAAAGAATCTTCCAGGTGCATTAATACTAAGAGAGCTCAAGCCCATGCTCTAGAGGTCCAACTACCACACAGTGGCAAAATTGCAGTCATGGAATTGATTTTGCTCTGATGTGGGAGAAGCCATCACTGCTTTGTCAGAACTCCTGGTATTCTTAAACCTCGCAGTGTAATACAATATGATAAGCTTGCAGCTGCATGGGGAGGCAGCAGCAATGGCTTTGTGCTGTGAGGGATAATGGAGATGCTATGTTAATTCTCTACACGCTATAGAGTAGGGGAGATTGAGTTTAATGCTGGACTTCGGCATCATCTGTTGCAGTCTCTCAGCAAATAACATTTGCTCAGTAACATCTCTATTATGTTACCACGCATTGCCCCTGGTGGAAATAGGGACTTTTGAAAGCAGCAAGAAATTCTGGGGTACAGGCTGGCTTTTTCAAGAATACTCGGTGAAAACTCAGTCTGGCAACCAAAATAATTTTCCTACCTGGAAATTTGCGACTAATGCTCCAGATCAGGCTAAAGTTAACACATTCAGAGTCTTGGTTTAGGACATTTTGGTAAGGCAGGGATGAATGGCTGTCAACACTCAAGAAGAAGGATCTGGCCTAAGAAACGTGTTCCTGGTGTATACCACAGGCAGAAACATTCTTATATCACTTGCAGCTCTCACAAGCACCTCCTCTTCTGTACATTCAGTAGGAAAGTGTCACTGCTGCAAGGTGTAACACAACAGAGTGCAGCTTTATAGCTTTTTCTATTTTTAGGTTTTCTGTTGCTCCAGGACACAGAAACATGCTTTATCATCTCTCAGATTCAGGCCTAACTACAGGAAATAAATAATAGCAACATGTATAAACAAGCCAGCAACACTAGTTTGGTCTCAAGTCTGTTCATAAGGAACGCTCCTATCTTTTAATGGGGTGTATATTTTGGCTTATTCCTCCAGTTCCTAATAGCTTGTTCTACTCTTCTATACAGCTCTATATAACTAAGAACCAAGGCTAGAAGATCTAAAATAAAGAAGAGTCACCAGGAGATGCAAAAGCTCTCATAACAAACATACCAGGAGATGGGGATTGTGTCACTAGTTTTCTCCATTGTGCCTGAAGCAGATTTTCAACAGTTGTGATGCAAACATATTGTTGTCCTGTAATAATTGCTAGTAGATTATATTTTATGGGATTCCAGAAGTCCAGTCACACTCCCTGTCAGAAACCTGACACCATGTATCCTTATAATAGACTGGAATATATTATTGCTCTGTGGGCAAAAATCTGATGTGCATGTCTAGATCAGTGTGTGTGGAGATGGTCTAGCAGAAAGAACATGCTGTCAATAGTGGCAGAATAATTTCCCCCAGCTGTGAAATACTTTTGGCATAAAGTTATTTTTTAGAGATTTTTGTTCTTATATTTCTTTCCTAATACCCTGAAATAAATCCCCTCAGTCTAATGTTCTTATCGCTTTTCTTTGATGAATTTCCTCTCTTTACTCCTGCTCCCTCAGTTGTCCCTGAATTTCCTTCCTAAATCCCTTCTGTCCTTTGCTAACCTCCTGTTGTCCCTCACCATCCACAGCAGTACTTTCAAGGCAAAAAGGAAAGACACGCATAGTGAGAGAGTGCATATTATACTCTAGGTATTATGGATTCATTTTATCCTCATTTCCACCTCTTAAATAATCCCTGATTTATCAAATCCAGCAAATAATAACATTTGCTAAAGAACAAATGGATAAGATCATTGGACACAGGACAGAGTGGAACACAGATGTTCACACAGTCATCTGGGGCCATGTTTTCACTTCTTCATGTAGGGGGGTAGGTTCAGCAGCCACAGAGGGACTTGGATTAGGGAGTAATCTTGTGAGGATACCTAAGAGTGCCAAACCCTTTCTGGGCAGCAGTGCAGTGCTAATTGTAGATTTGATTGCTCTGTGGTACCGGAATATCCCCAGTATTAAAGAGAAGGCATTGGGGCCTCAGAATCAAAAGACATATTTCACTGGGACTGAAGTGGAATTCCAGCAATAGGTAGAAACATTTCTAAATACTGCCTACTGTTAATAAAACAAACAAACAAACAAACACAGCACACAAAACCTCAGAGATCTGTTAACCATAAAGCCTTAATTTTTGAGGGAAAAGATGTCTCTGTCCTCCTGCATGGCTAAGCAAGGCCAGTAGGGGTAAGAGCAGTTTTAGGTAAAAGCGCTTCTGAAAACTGCTTTGCTTAGTCTTGAGGAGAGAGCGGTACCAATTATCAGAGACTGAGGACATAGTGTCAGCTCAGAGCCAGGCAACAGACACATACTGCCTGTGTACCAAGAGGGCATATAGTTTATTGAGACATCCTGCTACCTATCACCTTTTTTTTGGCAGATACCAATGATTCAATGTCTTTCTGTATCCGTTTGGCTGCAGATGCATCACAATACAAATTGAACCCACTTTCAGACCCTCACATGTCAAGACTGGAGCTGATGACATACTGCTTGAGGCAAAAAGGAGATATCAAGGACGAAGAAATCTAAGATAGCCAGATTTTTACAGGGTATACGAGTGAAATATTGGACAAACATGTAGAATCATAGAAATAAGGGTTGGAAGGGACCTCTGAGGGTTTATATGGTACATGCTCCCACTCAGACGAGGACTGTGGTTGACATGGGTCAGTCATTGCTTTGTCTTGCTTGGTTTTGAAAGCCTTAAGGGATTGAGATTGTTCAGCCTCTCTGGACAGTCTGCTCCAGTGCTACATTACAATCCTAGTGATTTAATCCATCCCTAATGTCTAACCTGAACCCTAGTGCAGATAAGAGGAGAGAGATTAACTAGCTATCATTGCTGTTGCATTCTGTGATGAATAAACTTGTGTCAGTCACCAAATAAATACTTAGAACAATTTTTTAAAAAGTCTATAGGAGTTGGAAGAAAAACATAATGCTTCAGAGAACTATGGAGACAGTACTGTTTGCTGCAGCCACATGGTAGGAACAACAAACCAGTGAACTTAAAAGCTGTGTGAGGAAAATTTAGTTACAAAAGGTGCAGCAGAAGCAAAATTGATGAGTAAAACTGAGAACCAACAGACTAGCATACAAAGAATGGGTGTCTCAGCAGGTGAAAATAAACATTACAGCAGTAGCATGAAGATGGTTTAGGAGTCTGGTTCAAAGGCTGCTTTACTGAGGGGACTCTGAGGCTTAAGCAGCCTAGAGGAAATCATGGTAATGATCACATCTCATTTGTGTTGAATACCATCAAGAGAGAAACCACATTAACAGGCAAAGGAGGAATGCTTTCTTAGAGCCTACCTGGAATCTTGAGAGGAGATCTCAGCGATCTGTAGGAGGGAAGTTACTCAGTGGAATTATAAATACAGTGGACTGGAATAAAGGACATGATTATTGAATTTGCCTTTTTTTTGCAAAAGTTTATGGAACTTAAACAAAACTAGTGTCTATTTTGTGTGCATTCTTAACCTGAAACGATATGTCACGAATCCTGCTGTCATGTCTAATGGTCTGATACCAGCTCTGATCCTGTTGCTGTGAGAAATATTTTTTACTTACCCATGGGCATTTTTGCTCCACCCATTATGTGCATTTTCCAAACCATAACCTCCTTCTCAAACAGATGATATGATTTCTGTTCATTTTATTTTTAAGTGATTTCCTGGGGATGAGGGGATTTCTGTGCATGTGAAACAACTGTTAAACTGAATCCTCATTATAGTAACATTAAGTGGCTGGTTTAAACTGCTGACCACCCATCTGAATCATTATGCTAAATGTTCCTTGCTTCTGGGCACCTCCCTCTCTGTGCATGCCACAGTGATGTGAGAAGAAGCACAGAGGTTTCTGTGGGATGTTGACGTCTCACCCAAAGCACCAAAGGGCATAGACTGCCTGGGTTTGTAAGTTAGTCTCTTCCCATAGACTTGAATTCACCCAATGGGTCTGCTGGTACAGTCCAGTCACAAATAGTATAGAGATCAGAAAACCAGAGTAGAACTGGAATAAGTTTTAATAAATACTTTGTAAATAGTGTACATAGACTTCAGAAATTATGCTTTTGAAAAAGTAGTATGTAGGTAGCATGAACAGTACTTTGACTCCTCAAATATACTGTAGTATAAAATACACCCATCATATTATACCTGGTGCTGTCTATATAGCTTCAGTCCCTGGGGAGGATGTGTGGCTGCCTCATGAAAGGCAAACTTTAGAGACAGCATGTTATTTTATCAGAGGGACTGTTGTCCTTTGGCTGTCTACAGCTGCAAAACCTAAGGCAGCAGGTTTTTCTCCTCTCTGTACAGGAACCTGCCTTTAGTTCCTCTTTGCTGTTACTCACATCATGGTAAGTCTAGCAATTGCTTTGGGATGTCTACTGGCTGACTGCTATGAGGGATAATTAAATAAATGCATACAGTGCCTTCATCACTGGTGTGTTAGTTCAGGGGGTTTAGGTAGGAAATCTGAAAGAACACTGCACAGATACAGACCCATTAACTCCTGAATATATTGGGTAACAGCACTTCCAGGGAATTAGCTCCATGGAATAGGTTAGTTGAACAGTATATTTATCTTCAAATGATAACTAGAAACCCTAAGGGAAAACAGACTTTGTGGCAGCTGTTTTTCTCCCCTTGACTGCTCTGTTTTCCCTTTGTACTCTAACTCTGTCTTGCCCTCAATTAACCAGTTCTTGATACCTGCCCAGCTTTGCAGAATCAACCACTTAATCATAGACAAAGGCTAAACTTTCTTCTTCCTGGAACAGTTTAGCCTCTGAACCTTATGCTCTGTGTGTCTTTCTCTTCCTGTGCTTTTGCATTTCCCCAGTCCTCAAACTTGTAAGTATCTGCAAGTGCACTACATCTCTTTTCTTAATTATTCCCTATGATGATGAAATAACATTACTGGAAAATTAGGCCAGTTTTCTGTTTTCATGTTAGGATTCCTAGGCTGCAGCATTATAAACTATTTGTTACTTCAGAAACCTTGGAGCTGCTGGTAGGAAGTCCATAGTTGTTTCAAGTTTGAAGCAGGATGAGGCTGCTTTTTGCCTCTTGATTTTGGAGAGCAGGATACCAGGCAAGGTGAAATGGCTTGGTTACAGTGTTCTTATCTCAATGAGAAACAGAAGAACCTGTTCCCTGTCTCACCCTGGGTTCTGGGTATAGTCTAACAGCACATCCATAGCTAATATCCATGATTTTCCTTTTCATTCTTCTTCCATTACAAGTTGAACAGATACTATGCTTAATTGACAGACTGTTTAATCTTTTTCTGCTAGCCTTACTCTTCTTTTGTGCAAATAACAGATCAGACTTTCCAAGTAGTTCTTCATGTCACAACAATGTCAGAAATACATGAATAAATAATTGGGCTACCAGAAGTCTTTTTTCCTTCTTGGGCTTCATGCAGCAGTCCCATCTCAGCTAAGACTCTCAGTGTCATGGAAAACTATGCTCTTCCAAGGTTTCGTTTATCTGTAGTGAAATTTTGTTAATTTGTTGCTTTCTCTCCTCATTTACTAACCTCAGACCGTGGCTTCTTCCATTCTATTGTATCCCAGGGCTCTGTTTCTGCACGATGTTAAGTAATTTGGGAAGTCTCTGCTGTGGATGTTTCCAGCCGAAGCCGGTCGACAGCAGAGTAACTGCAGGTTGCATAATTCACAGTCTGGCTCAATATCGATTTTCATAGGAAAACTAAACAAAGCAGATGCCAAAAACAGGTGGCCGGTTTTTTATCAGCAGAGCTTCCCACTACACTTTATGTTACTGTAGGAGAGTACTTCTTGTTTCAGTGGAGTCCTGAGCTCGAGCTGGAGAAGAAGCAGTACTGTCAGACTGCTGTGAGACATCAGCCCGGCACTTTGGAGGCCTCAAAGCTCTTACCTCTCAGATACCTTCTGCCTTTTTACTGATCCTGAAACATGCTGAGAATGAGACTTCAGGAGTTTCAGCCGGAATCATGTGGATACAAGGGATGTGTGGATAGACTATTAAGAACTGTTCTCTTCGTCCTTTTCTAGCATTTTTCGTAAAGTTCTTGCAATAAGGAGCCAGCAAAGAAAGCTTGGTGAAAGTAAAGTATAACTAATGCTACCTTTTGCTCTTTTCTATACTGATATGGGGTTGTGTGCTTTCCTATCCCTTAGTTTCTTTGGGGTCTTGAAAGCTGAGTAAGTGTACTTGCTGAAATGAGAAGAGTAGGCTTGGTGCTGATGTATAGCAAGTCATCGAAGCAGAGCAGACCAGCTTTCCCATTCCAGTTCTCCTGTTGTGTATGAATTTCAGGTACAGGGCTCAATAAAACTCTTATTTATGTACATTGTTCATAGATTTGCTATTTGATTTAGGAATCCCCCAGTCATCTCATCTGCAATACAGGCTCTACTTTGCGGAGTTTAGCACTATAGCTAGAAGGCAACTTATTTCCAAAAAGAGCTTGCCTTTGACCTTGAATGTTCTTACAGTTGTTAAGTGCTTGTGCAGGTTTCTGGAGGAGCTAGAAGAGCCAGTTTTGCAGTATGGCTCTGCTTCTAAATATGTCTATAAAAACCAATGGTATTTTAGGTTTTCCTATTTGGTTTTTTTTTNTCTGTCTGTGGCTGTAGATCAAATAATATGTCCAAGCTTGCAAGTGAAAAAAAGAATTTTCTAATTGCTAGTTCAGAAACTCACTCACTTGGTAAAGGTACCTGAAGGTAAAGCTTCTACAGCTGAAGGTTAGTTGATTAGCTTTATTGATGATACAGGAACTCAAGTAGATATTAGTCCTTCTGTCACGGCAGTTCCTACTCTGCAAGGATAGAACTGTTAAAACATTGTTTGTGTCATTTGGCTATGCAGAATTGTCTATGAATACACAACAGGGAGCAAGAGGAGGTTTTTTTGAAAGCTGTGCTAACCACACTGTCAAAATACTTACGCAATACCAGTACAGCACTGCTGTTGGGAACACAGCCTTATTAGTTACTCTTATCCTATGCCAGGCAAGCTAAGTCAGTGAAAACTGTGTTTCGATGATGCTACTGCATGGACGGAAGGGGTTTCTGTGCTCATGGCTTTTTTTAGTCATGCATTGTCATGCCACTGTCTGATATAGTCATGTTGGCAGTGCCCTGAAGTGCAACCATTTTCTGGCTGTACATTCGCTTTTAAGCTCACCTATTACAGAAAGGCACTACCTACCGCCTCAGAGCAGGAAATAGATCGCTCCTGATTGTCCTGACAGTACCAGAATCATTTCATCTGGGAAAAGGACAATCAAAATAAGATACTGCATGATAATCAGAAAATTCAGTCCTGCAATGCAGCATTATGGAAGGGAAAAAAAAAGAGCAGTTTGTCTCCCTGCACTATATAGGGAAATTCAGAGCAAGAGAATTGTGTATTTGGGTCAGCTGAGTCCTAAAGGAGAATTTTCATGCAGTCTTTTCAACCCATTTTCATACATGGTTGTTGAAGATACCAAACCTTAAAGGGGCAAGTATTAATGAGAAATAATCCTATTATTGTAAACTGCCTGTTCTGTTGCTGCTGGTTTCATTTCAAAAGGAAAGCAGAAAAGCAGCTAAGATACATCTACGTGACGCAATACAGGGTCATGCAGAGACACCCAAGTTAGCTTTGCCCATATGCGGACAGAAACACTATAGCTGTATCAGGCAGCACTCAGCTTGGGCTCATTAGGCAGCTTGTTTGGAGGTAGCTTAGACATCTCTGCTCAGCATGGAAACTTCTTAGTCCTCTTCCAAATGAGCTTAGGTGTTTTATCTAGGCCTAATCCACAGCTCAGACTTCTAAGAAAGTCTTTCCACCAATTCAGTGGACTTTGGAGCAAACCTGGACGTTGTTTTCAGAACAGTGTCCCTCAGTAGTATTGCACTTGTGTCTGTTATGCAGGGCACCTCTTCTGCATGGTGTTCTGCAGTCAGAAGGAAATAAACCCAACTCACTGGGGACAGTGGCAAGGGTCAAATACAGAGGAATATCACACAGAAAAAACATCACATTAGTAAGAAATATGCTTAGCATGAAGTCATCTTCTGGCACGTTCTCTGTATGAAACAAGACTGAATCAAATGCGCATTCCCTCAAACATCTTCATGCAACTCCCGTTATTCCTGCTCTGCTCCAGTAATTTCTGCTTTGCTGCTTTTGTTCCTCTTTGTCTCAGGTGTTTCACACTTGTCCAGGGTGCCCTCCACACTGCCACTGACAGGGTCAGGTCAGCTCTCTGTTCTCTTCCAGATCTATCCTCTGTTTTTTTAATCTAAACTAAGAGATCCACAGAGAGGAAATGCTTACTTACATATCCTCTTTGTAATGACCACTTCTTATAGCAAGCCTGAACCAGATATACACACACACGCGTGTGCACACACTCATACCCTC
>VXBJ01002884.1:155382-297352 GCA_013400055.1 Nycticryphes semicollaris
CCCCCGCCCCGTGAAACCCTTAATCAAGAATAAGGAAAACCAAAATTTTTTACAGAAGGAATAATCAAAACTTTATTTTACTTTGTGAGGGTATTGAAGAATAAATCGATGGTTGCACAACACTGAAATTTATAAAACGTGTGGTGTTGTGCATCGGTTAAGCAGTCTAGCTTGTGTGTGTATTTACAAAAAACAGTGATTTGGGGATTTTTTTTCCTCCTTTTAAGACTAAGGAAACAATGTATGAGGCAATCTCTCTGCTGTCCAGATCATGAGGTTTTAGAACCAGGCAGATTTTTGAAGAGACTTTAAAGGTGCTATAGTGTTTTAATATGCCAGCTATAAATTGTTCCAGATAGATTTCATTTGTTTTTAAAAAAACATGATAGTTGTGCAGCAAGAGCACTTGTGCTTTTCCTACTCAGAAACTGCTGTAGTCACTTTGGGCTTTTGGTATAGATTGTAATTGTAGCTTTTCCTGAGGGTCTGCCATAGTTGCCACTGCAGGAATATTGAATCACCCAGGTTTAAACCAGGCTATGCCATGTTCTTTGCCTGGTGACCTATTTCTTGACTTTATCACCCCAGTATCTGAGGGGCCAGACTATGCTTTGCTGGCTTTGCCAAGTAGCCTGACACAAAGTGAACATGAAGCAGCTGTGAATTAGTCCTGGATATTGTGACAGAGGAGTTAGGGGTAATGCCTGTATGTGAACTGCTTGTGATTAATATCAAGTGTGTCTTTTTTTAGCAAGAAGCTGTCATCTTCAAAGTTCCCCCCCACTTCATCTTGCTCATTAATTTTAATTTTTTTTCCAGTCTTCCTGTTAAAAATGAATTCTTAATGAGTGCTTCTGCTATTTAAAATGCCTCAAATTCCCTCCGTAATGATGCCTCTCCATCAAACTGAAAACACATTCTTTGTAAACAAAAAACAAGACCTTGTGGCGTGCAATTTGCATACCTTCTGTGGCATCTTTTAATTTATAGTATTGAAATTTATTTTTAATTTCTTTCTATCTATTTCATTCTGGCTACACTGAGTGAACACATGATGTTGATGGCTAGTTATTTTTTTTTTTTTACTTGGCCTTTGTTGAAAAAACATTCCTACAACAGCAGTGTTTGTAGTCCCTCTGTCTCTGAAGTTTGAATAAAGTTTGACTTGTTAGTAGCAAATGATTCTTCTTAGCACCTGTGTTTCACTATCATATGGGGATTTGGAAATATATTCTAATAATTGTTTTCAGTATTTTAGAAATCCATTCCTGCTCTTAGACAGAAGTTTTATTCCCATTGACGTGGGCAGGAATAAAATAATTAGCCATTAACTTCAGCTCCATTTGGTATCAGAGGAGGTTCTGCAGTACTCATCTTTTCCTATCAGTACAGAAAAAAAAAAAAAAAAATTAGTCTCTTTGTAGTAAATTCATGATGTCTTTGGATTAGCCAGAATAGCCATGAACTGCAGTGCAGAAGCAGAAGGCAAAGTGTGGGATGAGAATCCAGCAGCATACAACCGCCTTTCCATGCAAGTGGACTTTTTAGGTGGTGCAAAGGCACACTAACAACTCCTCCTTAACTGTGTATGAGTTATGCTGCAGGCCCTTAGCGTGGTGGCTGGCTCTATGCCATAGTAGCTGGCAGTAAAAAGAAATATATTAAAGGCAGGAAGTTTCTCAACAGAGCCCTGTGCTCCCTCTCTTCCTACCTACATGTTATCTTTAGCCACAACAAGTTAAGAAAAGATGGTTGACTATCTTTTATCCTGCTGTACCCTCAAGATTGAAGGGGTGCAACCTCTGATAGAAGTATACCTTTGTCTATTGAGTTCAGCCTTGAAAGCCTGACATCTCTACAGGAGTTGTTGAGTCTTATGTTTTGGTCACTCAGTTCAAAAACTACCTTCTATGTTGAGGTCTCAGATTGAGGGTTCAAATACAGTAGTCACTTTTTAAAATGTTCTGCTCCAACACGGAATCAGTGTTGCTTCTGTGGCAACACTGTCAATTAGGTCATTTGTCCTCAAATGTTCAAGGCTAACTAAATTTGGAGATACCAACACATCTTGCAGTTGAGTAGGTGGCATTAAAAATTACCAGTTCGTTTAATGAGCGTGCTCCAAGTTTCTGTCTTACATTCTTCACTGCCTTTGCTTCATGGCTTGCAGACTGTCCACAGAATTTTTCCCTATCTTAATTTCAGGGAGCCTTAGGAACTAAAATCTGCTTTTCAGAAAACACTGTGCTTTGAGCTCTTGCGTTAGAACTTTGTTGCAAGTGAAAGTATTAGACACTTTGCACAGGGAGGAGCTAATTACCAAAGCATTTTGATTCCATTTGAGCCATGTAATTTTTTTATTGTTAACTGTTTTTTCTTGATGACTTTATAACCAGCAGGCAGGAGATATTTTGCCTCTTGACACCAAGGGTAAACCAAGACCATTAGGGGAGAGAGGTACTGTCCATGTTGTTAAAAAAGAATTGTTTGTACATCAACAAAACTGTGATATAAATGGAGAGGATTCCTAATGGAAGCCAAACAATTATTCATGCAGCAGAGGAGGATGTAATTTCCAATCTCAGGCACTTCAGGGGCCTTCATCTGCCTTTTGCTCTGTGCTGGCTGGCATCTCATTTTCAGGAGTTATTCTGCCTCTAACAGCATGACTGTAATCTGCACCCACTGCTGTGCTGGCTTGTAAATCACTGCAGCCAGTTACATGCTCCAAGTTATTGTGCACAGGCTGAATGCACTACTGAGGACCCTTCCTGCCAGCACCCAGCTTCCAGGAAATGCATTTCTACTTTCCCTCGGTGACTTTTTCCTTTTTGGTTTCCATCTTCATTTCAGAGATCTACTATATTGTATTAGAGGGCTCTGTACAACAGAATCTTCTCCTTGCTGATCAATCAGTGAGATACAAACAATATATAGCTTTTGTTATAATACACCCTCTGTAGTATTTAGGTAGGGTATGTATACCCATGACTTTAAGTTGTGCTAGTGATAGAGGAACTGCAAAATGGGAAATGCCTTTTTAGTATCTCTTGTCTTTCCTGGTGACCTAAATACAAAGTTCCCCGAAATATGCTCCTCAGAAAATTTGGTTATGATATTGATTTCAAATGAATTTTACAGTAAATTTAGGGATGGTTTCTGCTTCCAAGTTCATGATCGGGATGCTAGTTTGTCAATTTACTGAAGCTTCCACAAATCCATTTGTCAGTATTTCAGTGACTTATTTGGGATTAAGCAATTTTTTAGAAATATGTTATTAGCAAAACCATTGATATGAGTTGCTGGTTTATAGTCACTGTTTCTAGTTTGTGCTCCATGTTATCTTGGTTATATGGGTTACCTTCTCATTTGCTGACTGTAACTTTTTAACACAGGCAAGAGAAGAGGTTGTCATGGTAAATAATGAACAGCATATGCCCCTCTTCTCATGTAAGTATTGGGTGTGCGCAGAAAATAATGCAATCCATCAGATGATGAGGAAACTTCTTTGCCTGGGTGTCTTTAGAAAGACCAGGTAGAAAGGGGCACAGACATAGTGAACAAAGGGACCTACTAGGTTCTGTGCAGGTATTGACCACTTTATTCCTACACACTGATAACAAAGGTATGTGTCACTCAAAAGTATCTCAGTAAAAACCCCAACCAAACAAATAAAATGCAGGAACTAGAAACATGCACAAGCTTGGTAAAGATGGAAAAGCTACTGTGGAGCGCATGGTTATGGTGGCAATATCACATTCCTGTCTATGTCACTGAGAATCCACTTCCACTCTCAGCACGATTTACTGTAATGGAGGTTGTACCCATGATACAACAGCTGAGTAAGGTGGATATAAATGGGTAGTTACAGGCGCTATAACACCTTCAGGTAGAGGTTGTTGACAAAGCACCAATGCCCCATCTTGCTGACCTAAACCTCTAAGTCACAGCCCTGATCTTTCTTCTTTTTAATTTTCTTTTACTCTGTTTAGCAGCCAACACTGAGTGAAATGACTGAAGATGCAAAAATAGGATTGTAGTGTGAAGGATGAGGGTAGCAATCAGGAGGAAGGATTGGAAGCTTTCCTTCATAACTCATGGACTGTGCAGCTTAAAAGGAAGTAAGGTCTTTTATCTTGCAGTCACACGCTTTCTGGTGGCATTTGGCTTTGGCATTATGTCTTAAACTTCTGCTCAGCTCTTCTCTTTCTCTCATGGATCCATAATGTGCTAAATCAATGTAAGTTTTTTAAGGATGTTCTGCTCAAGACAGAGGCTGAGTGTGGGAGAAAAGAAATGATCTCCAGACTTTTTACTGATAATTCAGTTTATCAGACAGCAGTCAGAGGAGCCTCCCACCAAGTGGGACTAGGGTCTCTGGCTGCCTGCATCACTAAGCAAATGGCTGGAGTGGTTGTAAGATATTGACATCCTTTTACTGCTCATTAACATTGCCACTGCAGACCTGGCAGAAGAGGAGGTCCATCAGCCACATTAGCTTACCATTATCTGTGGTTTAAATTGATATGCTGAACAGCAAGGGAGTGACTGAGGTGCAGGCGTAGGGTTCACTTGTGATAGAATCCTAGAATCATTTTGATAGAAAGAGACTTTAAAGATCATCGTCTAACCATTACCCTAGCACTGCCAAGTTACCACTAAACCATGTCCTTCAGCGCCACATATACACATCATTTAAATACCTCCAGGAATGGTGACTCAACCACTCTCTGGGCAGCCTGTTCCAATGTTTGACAACCCTTTCCATGAAGAAATTTTTCCTGTTACCCAATCTAAACTTCCCCTAGTACAACTTCAGGCCATTTCCTCTTGTCCTATTGCCTGTTACTTGGAAGAAGAGACCCACTCCCACTTCGCTACAACCTTCTTCTGGAGATATTCAAAACTTGTCTGGACACGTTCCTGTGTGACCTGCTCTAGGTGTTCCTGCTCCGGCAGTGGGATTGGACTAGATGATCTTTCAAAGTCCCTTCCAATCCCTGATATTCTGTGATTCTGTGATTCTTTCAGGTGGTTGTAGAAAGTGATGAGATCTCCCTTCAGCCTCCTTTTCTCCAGGCTGGACAACCCCAGTTCCCTCATCTGCTCCTCTTAGGACTTGTTCTCTAGACCCCTCACCAGCTTCGTGGCCCTTCTCTGTTCATGTTCCAACACCTCAATGTCCCTTTTGCAGTAAGGGACTCAAAACTGAACACAGTACTCAAGGTGCAGCCACACCAGTGCTGAGTACAGGGGGACAATCAGTTCCCTAGTGCTGCTGGACACACTCTTTCTGATACAAGCCAGGATACTGTTGGCCTTCTTGGCCACCTGGGCACACTGCTGGCTCATATTCCGCAGGTTGTTGACCAATTCCTCTAGGTCTTTTTTTCTGCAGGGCAGCTTTCCAGCCACTCTTCCCCAAGTCTCTAGTGTTGTTGCATGGGGTTGTTGTGACCTGAGTGTGAGACCCAGCACTTGGCCTTGTTTAACCACATACCACTGGTCTTGGCCTCCAGCCTGTCCAGATCCCCCTGCAGACCCTTCCTACCCTCAAGCTTATCAACATTTGGTGTCATCTGCAAACTTACTGAGAGTGCACTTGATCCCCAACTTGATATTTTGTTGATAAATACATTAAACAAGGTCAACCCTAATACTGAACCCTGGGGAACACTACTTGTTCCCCAGGATTTAACTCCATCCATCCCAACTCTTTGGGCCCAGCCGTCCAGACACTTTTTTACCCAGTGAAGTGTATGCCCATCCAGGTCATAAGCAGCCAGTTTCTCCAGAGAATGCTATGGGTAACAGTGTCAGAAGCTTTAGTAAAAGTCCAGGTAGACAACATTCACAGCCTTATCCACTATATGGGTCACCTTGTCATAGAAGATCAGGTTAGTCAAGCAGGACCTGTCTTTCCTAAACTTATGCTTACTGGGCCTGATTGCTTGGTTGTCCTGTGTGTGCCATGTGATGACACTCAAGGTATTCTGCTCCATAACCTTCCCTGGCACCAAGGTCAGACTGACATGCCTGTAATTCCCCAGATTGCCCTTCCTCACCTTCCTGTAGATGGCCATCACATTTGCTAGCCTCCAGTCAACTAGGACCTCACTGGTTAGCCAAGATGGTTGGTAAATGATGGAAAGTGGCTTGGGGAGCACTACTGCCAGCTCCCTCAGCATCCTTGGGTGGATCCCATATGGCCCCATAGACTTGTGTGCGCCTAAGTGGTGTAGTAGCTTGCAAACCGTTTCCCCTTGGATTATGTGGGATTCATTGCGCTGCCTATCCCTGTCATCCAGCTCAGAAAGCTGGATACCCTTAAGAACAACTGGTTTTACTATTAAAGAGTGAGGTGAAGAAGGCATTAAGTAACTCGTTTTTTTCCTCAGCCTTATTTCTGTTTCCCAGTGTTGATTCTGCTGAAGGATTAAAATAAGTAAATGGACACAAGTACAGTTGACAGACCAGGGAAGGTAAGAGGCAGGTGCTAGCAACCTAACCTTGTTATAGTCCTCAATGGTGGCTGGTTTTGAGAAGGTAAAAAAGACCCTGTCTAGAGTCTTGCCTCCGAGGTCCGTATTTTAATCACTGCTATAGCACAGTGGCAGTCAAGAATAGTATTTCTCTTGTGGCTGTTCTGAAATTTGTGAGGTTCCCAGTCATGTTCCCAGTTCGTATTAAGTGCAGCCATGTGATTGCAACTGTATCGTGCCTGGGAGCACAGAAGGCACACTGGGAGGTGCTAATCAGATGAATGTAAGGGTTAGGCCTGTGGTACAGTTACAACCCCTAGTAAATCTACTCCGGTTTTGGGCGACAACGTTATTTATCCTAACAGGCTGTTTCCTTTAATCTGTTTTGGGGTTTGGGGAGAGTGCGTAAGGTGTGGAGAACTGCTGCTTCAAGCAGAGCAGGTTTGGCTTTAATTTCTGTCACCACCCTTCCTCTTACTTATCTGACACATTTAACTCTATGTATGTTTAATAAATGGAGGAACGTATTTAGCTGGGCTTCTCCTGAATGGCAGGAGAAGTCTCTGAGCACAATCTGTGAAGTTTTCTCTTCCAGTATCTGTGTCACTAATAAAACCCATAGCTGTAGCATGATGCAGTTTCTACCTCTCCTCCATGGGAGCTGCTTTTCCTGTGAACTGAGGTCAGCCATTTGAAGAGACCCTAGCATACAGTAAACCCAGCTTCCCATTGATGCTCACGGTTTTCGGAGGCTGCAAAAGGCACATTTTAGCAGCCTACCTGGATCTCCCTGTCTGAGACTGATACATGCTTAAGTGTCATTCTTATTAAAGCTAATCAGTTATAGGCTCTGTCTGTCACCAAGAGCAGCTGTTTGTCTCTTAAATGAGAATTCCCACACCTGCGCCAGCCCTCATTACAGCTACATCCCCACCACACTGCTTCCTGCTCACTTCCTTCCTTTCCTGGGCCTCTCCTAGCTGGAAGTCACAGACAAAGATTCCTCTGGCCTGAAGGTGTTGTGTGCACCATATGACGATTCAGAGGGAAGCCTTGCGGTCCAGCGGCTGGAGCACATGTCCACAGGACTGGCGGCGCCTGAGATGCAGTGTTGGCTAAGCAGCTGACTGCCTGGCCTTGGGCGAGTCACTTGACCTCAGCACGCCTCAGTTAACCCAGCTGGAAAATTGGGTAAAAAGCAGAAACCTTAATGCTGTGTCTGAGCTGAGTTCTCTGGGGGAAAGATATAAATGGCAGGAAGGTGGGCGTTTACTGCTTCAGGCTTATGAATTATGTGAAGTATTTGGTTGACTGGAGGTGCCAACTGGTGTAAATAGCTGGTGCCCAGGTGCATGTAGAGAATGATGACAGAAATTGATGGCAATACTCCCTAGAGAAAAGCACTCAGATTTTCTCAGGCCAAACATGCCATGTTTGCATGGGAGGTAGTGGCCAACGGTGACTAGAGTTTCGTGAATAATTGCTGTACTCATGCTGTGATACTTTTGCTTGGTGTATACCTTAAGGATCTGATCTTCCCTGTTTGAAGCATCCCTGATTTTGCTAGAATATTGGGAGACTATGAGATGAATTAGAAATATATTGGGCAGAACTCAGAAGGCTCCACTCTCTATGATTTAACTATCACTGTGCAGTAAAAAAGGGAAGAAGGGAGAGAAGGAGAAGGGAGTACAACTGCAGATGTATGAAAGCAAATCTCAGGAAGAAAAGTGAGTAAACCCAGTAAGTTTCAGACCCAGTGGCTACTATTTCCTTTAAAACATTCTGGTAGATATAGTCAGCTTGTGATTTAGGTAGCACTAGACACACCATAGTCTAGAGATGCACAAATTACCTTCAAACAGCTTCTCTTTTAGCCTTGAATCAGGCTCTGGGTCAGGAACTTCTCCATTACTTCAGTCTTGTAGCTCCAGGCTGCCATTTACAACCTACCTTAGGCCTTCCTGTTTCTCTTACTGAAGTCCTGAATCTCCCAACAACCTGCACCATGCAATTTTTTTCTAGTAATTTAAGATTTGGGCTCTTTGCATCATGCAAATAGCTGGGTAGATGCATCTTAGCCTGTCAGGAAGAATAACAGGTAAGAAAAGATCTTGCATGTTTGAACAGCTCCTCTCTCCACCTTGGTTTTCTTCCACTTCATTCAAGCAGTGTGACCAAATGTGACCAACTTGGATTTGCTGTTATTTTGCAATAGGGGGGTGTGGTATCTGGTCCAGAGAAAGAAAGTTGCACAGCATGACATTTAGGCAAAAACTTCAGCCAGAAATGAAATTATTTAAATAACAATAAAGATGCATTCCAATTCTCACAGATTGCCCTCTGCAGCCTGAGTGGCATTGCCACAATGCTCCCAGTTCCAGGCAAGAGGGATTTGTATTAAGAGCAGACCTGAATGTGCTCTAAAGTAACATTAATCATTGGCCAAGGTCAGCAGGACAAAGCTTGCAGTGGTGAAGTATGTTTAGCATATATCATCCTTGTCTCCTTTTTTTGTCTGTCCAATTTGGTTCACCCGCATGTGTTCACCAGCTTGTGCCATCCGCCCTCCCTCCCTCCTTCTCTCTCTCTTTTTCCCTCCCTTCATTCCTCCATTCCTTTTTAACTTTGTGACAATTGACATGCTGAATTCGGAGGCAGGCACTTTATCTTGGTGGCTGGCTGCCAGTTTATCTAAACCAGGCCTGACGCATTTGACTTAAGGCTGTGCTGTCACTTGCCCCTGAGCTGTGCACCTGTCTGAGGTGCTGTGTCCATCTCATTTGGACTAGCATCCCCCCTTGGCCAGGGCTTCTTGCAGGTTGTCTGCTATAGATAAAGAAAAGGAGGGCCAATGTTAGCAAGAGCCTGCTTAGAGGGAAAGAAAGGAAGAAGAGCAAGGAACAGTAATAAATTACTAACAGTCATCACTGTGAGCCATCTGCAGAAATCCCCATGACAATACAGACACTGGGGATATTGCTTGTAAGCAGTGCTGTTAACACCTTCTGCAAAGGAAAAGCTTTGTGAACACCCACTGATCCCAGAGAAGGCACCCACTGGAAGCCAAGTTTGCAGCAGGCATTAATAATCCTATAGAACAATATGTGCCAGTTAGAAATAGCTGAGCTATTTATCTCCAGAGCTCTCCTTGGGCAGCTGCAGAGGGGCTGGCCTTCTATATTGCTGATTGACACTTACTAATCCAGTATCTTTTCTATCTAAAATACATGAACAGAATGATACAGCACAGACGATAGTCTTCAAAATTATTATTTTTGTTATTTAGCATAGACTTGGCTGAAGCATGAATGTGGTGTTATACAAACAGATAGGAATAGACAGTCCTTACTCCAAAATCAACCATCTCAGTGGTCAATTAAAGGGTAGATCAAATGATTGTAATGTACCTGCCACCACGTGCAAGGTAGAAGGCAGAGGTAGAGAAGACATCATGTCTTCTTGCTCCTGGCATAATGCCTTTCCCCTGTATCACATTGTGCGAGCACTGCTTTTCAACAGAGTTTCACAGTACTTTGCAAGAAATCATGAATGAATCTCCACCAGATCCCATGAAGAATTAATGAATTAAACTATATCATATTCCTACAACTTAAGTATTACTGTTCCCACTTTGTAGGGAGACACAAATTGCCAACCCAAAGTTAAACAGTGAACAGACACCCAAGGTTTTCACTTCGGAAGCTTTTCAGGTATTACTTAAAATATAACTAGGTGATGGCAGACCTCTTTGCCATGTGTAAAGAATCAGTCAGCAATGGACTGCTGTTATTCACATGTAATGTGTTCTCCCTTACCTGGCAAACTACCTTGGCACTAGAAAGGACAGGGAGCCCAATGACTAGGAGATGCAGGTTTGGTGTGGCCTATGTAAATCCAACGAAGCTTCAATCAAGCATTGAAATCTTCCCTAAGGTTTGAGACCTATTTTTCTTCTGCTTGCCATCTGTCGTCTTGTTTCTGCCACAGAACCCCAAAACTCTAGTGGTTTTAGACTGGATAAGGGCCCAAAAGTCTTTGAGGCATTTTGACTAGTAAAATGTCATAGAGCCCTAAGTTCAAGGTAGGCAGCTGAGCATGGCCTCTCTGCCTGCTGTTAATGGACAAAGGCAAAGTGATGATTCCTGCTTGGAGACAGAAGGGTATAGCTCCTCTCTCAAAGATTCCTCACAAGTAAGTAAATAAATAAATGGTGGCCAGGCTTTCCCAAATAATGCAGCTAGCAGGTGTAAGAGAACAGGGCTGGTATCTCCATTTATGTCAGTGAAAGTTTATTCAAGTGGACAGATTTTACAGGGAAAATGCATGCTATATAAAACACCTGGCATCTGCTGAGTTCCAGGTGCCTGCCAAATTCTGCCATGTCCCAGGTGTGCTTATTCCCTATGAAATTTGTTGCTGCCAGCACAGTGACAACATACGGCAAGTAGAAAGGAAGATAGTGACGATCAGTCCCTCTGATAGCCATTTTGGCTGAGTCAAATTGTGTTGCCATGCACTCAATCCCCTGCTTATCACAGGATGCAGCTGTGTGCTACTGGAACCAGCTCTAATTGTGCTTGTGGCTGTCTCCTGGAGGATTTTAATAAGTCCTGCTGAGTATATAGGAATTAGACAGTGTCTCTTTAAGCAATTTGTAAGCCACTGGGAGCATTCTTGATTTTTCTTGCAGAAGCCACCAGAACCAATCCGCATAGTGGTTCATGCAGGTAGTAAGGCTTTGCTTGTTTATATCCTGCGGAGACTGTAATTTTGAATGGAACAGTGGCCATATTCCTGACATTGTATAGAGAGCAAATACACCATCCCCTGGTGAGAAGCCTAGTCTGAAGAGGTCTGCGTATGCAGCAAAGATGTGCAATACTATTATTATTCAGCTGGTGGTCTTCCTTGATGCTATCACCAGTAGCACCTTCTGCTGTAGCCCTCTAGGGGCACAGCATAGAACTGACCTTTTTCACATGGAGAACACCTTTAAAAGCTGTTCTCATATATTTTAATTAAAGTCAGAAGCAAATTTTCAGATCATAAAGACCAACTTTATTCCTAAAAGCAAATACAAGCAGCAGGTAGTAAACAGAACTAGATCTTTATTGCAGAGCATTGTAGGTAATAAATATTTATCAACTTAATTCACTGCAACTTTTCTCCACCAGTCCTCTTCCTCCATCTGAACTAGACACAGCATTTACCTGTTATCCATCCATTCACTCCATTGTAATCTGCTACTGACTACAGAATCTTCTTTTCTTTCCAATGATTACTTCTCTAGAAAAGCCTTAGTGAGGAGAGCTATCTCATTATCACTTCCTTTAATGAATGGAAGAAGATTTCTTTGTCCTTACAGAGAAAAAAATAAACATATACAGTTAGTTATTGTGTATTTCACTTAGCAGAAAACTGCTGCTTCCATGAGTGGAATTCTTGGAGTGAGTGAACTCCTGGGGGAAAAGATAAAAAAAAAAAAAAAAAAAAAAAAAGGGTACTGGGAGGTAACATACATCTCACTTCCTAAATGCTCTTTGAAATATGAGTCCTTGTCCTAGCTACTATTGACCATGGGCCTATGATGATAACGCTGTTTTTGAGAAGTGATTAGGTATTTGCCTGCCAGGATGAGTGGGAAATCAATTAACTGATTGAAATAGGGGGGTTAAAATGAAAAAAACCCACATCATGGAACTGCAAAATAATAGGAGCCTAAACCATGTGGATGTTCAAGGGTTAAAGAGAGATGGTTGGATGGATGTTCCAGGTCAAGTGGTCCTTGCTAATTACCAGAAGCCGAAGGGAGTAGATTAACTAGGGGAGACTAACTCCTAACTTGCTATGATTGTTAGTGTGTTTCCACAAACAGTGGCTGCTGGCATCTGCTGGGAAACCTCTGGACTATCCAGACCTAAGTCTAAGCTCCACCTCTAACAGCTTTCCCAGCGTTAGTAAGGCTAGAACTGTCTATTTTTGTGCTTATAGGTATCAAAACAAAGGCATGTTAAATGGGGCCTTAGAAAAATGTGAATCATAAAATGATAATTTTTGAAGGTTATCAGCACAAAGAATTAAATTATGAGACCACATTCGGCTGAGTATGGCACTGTTAAATTCATTAAAGACTGTTCATAACAAGGTTACACATATTACTGCTTAGTTTGGCCATAGTTTTAGGCCCATTGTGCATGTTCAGAGATCTCAGAGGGATGCACTGGGATATCCCATTAAGTGTACAACAAAACAGGTCCAGCTGTGACAGTAGGAGAAGATACTGTCCATCAACTAAGATGAGCATAGCATCCCTGTGGTTTCCCTGTTCTGGTAGGATGATGGAGCTCCTTGTTCACTTGTAGTGCAACAAGGATTGAGTGCACATGCTCTGCGCCATTAGGAAAATGCCCTTTGGAGCAGGTGATCATTTAAAGACCTCTTTTGTTTGATAAACTGCGTTTGGAGTTTGGCTGAACAGAATTGCAGATTGGCTTTCAGTTATAGCTTTTTTTTAAGCTGTCAATGTGTGGATGCCGGACGTTGTGTATAAGACCAATTCTCTCTGAGATCTCATTAAAAAAAAATCAAATGTGTGATTTCCCATATGTGTTGTCTGAATGCACTGAGTACTGAAAATCCTGGTGGGGATTAAGTTTCTGTTGGTTATTATGAGAGTCTGGGGGTTGTATCCCACCCAGACGAACGTCTTCTTTCTCCCTTGCTGCTCTGCCTGGGCATTTTGGCTTTGCCTTGATCCTCCATCCTGGGATACCCACAGGAACCCAAAGATTTAGTTCATGTCATCCCTCGCATCACCTCTTCTGACCTTCTCCCATTTCCCATTTCACCATCTGAACACCTCATTATTACTTGGGATATTGCATGTGGTGATGTGGCTGAACCTCTTGTATGCCTGGACACAAAGTCAGCCAACTAATTTTGCTTCAGGCTGGGGCTGCACTGAAACCTGTAACTGCAGCAGGTATAGTGCAAACACATGAGTCTTTTCTCCTGCTATCCATATTTCCCAGGCTTCTTCCTGTCATTTGCATTGAATAAAAACAGTACAAACCACTTGGTAATCAATTATAGAAAGAAGTATTTTGATTCACTCCTGATCCTCAAGTGCAACATTTGAGGAGCAGAAATAAATAACCGCTGTTGCAACCTTTGTTTTGTTCTTGCCGTTTCTGCGAAGGCAATGGGAAGGCCCTTTGCAGGGGCTGAGGGGCACCACTCAGTGCTTTCCCATCCCCTGGGTGCACAGATGATGGCTCGCTCAGCTGCACATGCGCTCTCTTTCTCTCTCTGATGCATCATTACATTATTAGCCCTGCTCTGGACAGCAGCAGTGTTTAGGATTGGGCAAGGATGCCTTTAGGATGCATGTTTATTTGCTCATAAAACGGGAGAGATAGAAGGATTGAAAAGTGACGGAAGTAGAATTGGGTCAGACAGATGCTTCCAAAAAGCTTAGCTTATTTGGAGAATGGAAGAAGCAGCCAGAATAACAAACCATAGGACAGTAAAATTGATTCCCCGATCCTTTTTCATCATACTCTCCTCCGGGTAAACCTGTTTTGGTTGATAGTGAATATTTCATGCAGTGCCGAGCGTTTTCCGAACTGTGGTGTCCTAGTTTTTCCACCTCCAGCCCCAAAGGAATGTTTTTACATCATGGAGCTTTATTTTTGGGAAGGGGAGGAGGCAGAGGAGGCTGCAGGCTTGCGAAGAGACGGCAACAAAGAGTGGTTCAGAGAACAGCTTGGCTCTGATGTCTCAGCTGAGAATCTCACCTCCACTCCTTTGCTCCCTTCAGAAAGCTCAGGGAAAAGGGTCAGCCCCCAAGGGGCTGGAGTGCGGTTCCAGTCAGAATAAAATAACCCTAAAAATGGCACCCTGCCTCTGCCTGTGTCTGCTCTCAGCACATTGCTGTCATCATAGCTACTTCGTTAGCTGACAACAACAAGCTGTTGTTACTGTCAGCACTGCAGGACTGTATAGCTACCGAAAGGAAGAGCTGTGCCTGTTCTACCTCATGCACCAGCACCCAGAGGACTGCGTGGCTCTTGACGGCATGTCAACTGTCCCAAAAGAGTCTCATCCCTCTTTACTACCTCTTTACCTTCCCTCCACATAGAATGACCAACTAAGAGTTTGCAGGTGTGGCAATGCGAGTCCAAAAGACTCATAGGTCCTGATCTGATGCTCTCCAGTGTCTTTTGAGTTCATTGTAGTAGGCTCTAGGTTGGGCACTTTGTCTTTTAAAGGAAACCTTTGAATCCTGCTGGGCACTTAAGAAGCAAGGTAGGGAGCAGCATCATTCTGTCCCAATGTTTTATTCCTTCTTTTGAATTCAATTTGTTAGAAGTTTCTACATAAGTTTTTATAAAGCTGTAGAAAGTGCTTGTTTGAAACATGAGACCTTCCCACACCACAGTGCCTTAGGCTGCCTCTGAAAGCACCACAGCAGAATATACTATCCCACTAACCTGCCAGACAGCTCAGAGTCTTGTGTTTACCCCCCAGCAAACTCTGAAGGAGGTTGGCATCCCAGACTGTGATGTGGACTTGGGTTTCACAAGCACTTCTTCCTTTTAGGATAGGCTGTGAAGCCTGGAAAGGTCCCAGAGCCTCAATATGCTTGCTCATATTAGCCTTCTAAAAGCACACTTTACCTGCCCAGCTGAATTAGCATCTGCTGTAACCAAGATAGCAGCACAGCAATTCAGAGTCTGACTCACCCCTATTATGGACTGCAAAGCCCAGCATTTGTGTTGCATGATTCCCTAGATAGCCTCTTTTCTCCTACCTAGTCACGCTTGCCCTCTGTGCTCACTGCCCATTATTAAGGGGCACAAACTGGCAGAGCTTTTTCCTCAGACCACTGAGCTGCAGCTCTAGATCCTCTGCTCCCCTGACATTAGTCCACAATGTGAAGCATTTGCTGTGTGCCTTGTTAGTCTGCAGCAAGCTGTGTTCACACACCCTGAAGGACGTGGGGCAGGGGCGAAGCACGAAACTGCTTAGTTAATGCTTTAGATTAGCAAGATTACGGTTGGTGCAAAAAGGCCTGAAGGTGGTGATGGTATGTCTTCCTTGGTGGTTCTTGTCCCTTTACAGGAAAGGAAAGGTGAAGGGAAGGGACAGGAAAAATGGGTCTTTTGTGGTGTGGTGGAGGCAGGGGGAGAGCTGTTGGAATATCCCCAAAGTGTGCTCCACCTCCACCGCGTTACAAAACAGCAGTTCAGCGGGGGACACAGAAGCACTTAGGGAAACTGCAGCTGGAAGCTAAGTGAACCTTTCAGTCTACTTATCACAGCATTTGCAGTCCCTGCTTCAAGGAGAAACAATAATAAATAAAAAAAAAAAAGTTGCAAAAGGAGCTTGCATCCATCCAGAGCATTGGATGAAATAAAAAGTGACAAACAAACAAAATCACCAACTCCTGCTTTAGAAACTGTTGTTAAAAATAAACCATCATTCACTGCTGCAATCCTGCCAGTTCCTCCCTGCTGAGAGCAGGAGACCCAGAATACTGCCTATCTTTACATTGCTTGCGTGTGTTGTATAGTTTAACAGATCTCTCTGTTGTCATGACAAAGATTCCCTGCTTTCAGCATGAGGCTTGCTCTATTATTTCTAGTCTACCTATAATGCTGCCTTCCCTCCCACCCATCTTACGAGGCACAGTATTTTCCTGAGCTCAGATGCTGTGTGGTATCTGTTGGCTTCTGACTTACATGAGGACAGTTGCTGACTCCCAATTCCTTGCATGGAGACAGGGTAGAAGAGAAGAGCACCAGCACCAACCACAATCAGGTGCTCAGCAGTGACAGCGTGCTTTGAACTTCTATTTTGCTCCCTATGACATATTGCAGACTTCGCCCCCCACTGCTTCCTTCTCTGCAGGCTGTAAGTTGAGTTAGTAGTAGCATTTGAAATGTCGTTTTTTGTCTGTGCTTGTCAGAGGGTGTGCCTTAGCACATGTCCGACCATACTAGGACATGTACAAACATACTTTGTTTAAAAACATATTTTAAACATACTTTGTTTAAAAACAAAGCAAGGGACTACCTGAAGCATGCACAGCATAAACAGGCAATGCATATAAAAGGGCAGAAAAATGTGAGAAAAGTCAATTATCTTACTGTCTTCATTCTCTAAATACTGAACTAAGGCACAGACAGGGTAGGTAACCCATCCAGTGCACAAGAAGCTATCAAGAAAATCAGACAGCAGAGCTAGACTCTCTGAATCCCAAAACAGTACCTCAACCTCACACCCTCTCTTGTATGCCCTGTCAGAGCAAGCCAATATTGATGCCATATTTCCCAAAGAGGTTTGCCAGAATCTTTCCAGACCCAGTGAATGCAGATGAAGTTATAAGATCCTTAGACAGCTTTATGGCTTCCTTTGGATATCATTTCAGATAATCATTCCAGCTTTTACCCTCATGAAACCTACAGGTTTTAGGGGTTTATAATTTTGTTTAGAGATATGCCAAAGATGGGTTTGGGTGCAGATATCATTCAGATTCAAAGTTGAAACTATATATATATGCATTTAATAAAAGGTACTGCACCTTTTATTTCAGTTTAATGTTCTCTTCTACATGCACTTATACCAAACCATATAGATGTGTCTTGTATTTGGGATGCTTATCTTGAAGAAGATGTAGAAGATGCTTGCTGTAATGAGACTGCCTTCTCCCTCCTTAGGTAGGACCCCACAGCAGCCTCTGAGAACCTCCAAAATTTAAGGCAGATTTTCGTTAGACTGAGACAATTGTAGTGTCTGAGGAACTTGAAAACCCAATTTTTATATTGTGCCTAATGGGAAAGAGGATTCTTCTTAAAAATTTAGCTTTGGGTAGTTCAGCAGCTGGAAACCTGTTTCCAGAGCACTTAAATGTGGAGAAGCCAAAATTCCTGGAGGTTTTGAAAATGTGGGCACTATCTGCTGCTGCCACCCGCAGGAGAGCTGCCAGAGGGGGAACATCCTTCCCTAAGGAGTTTCCTCATGGCGGGAGCTGCCAGCATCTGATGAAGCTCCCACTGACAGTACCTGAATTCACAGAGGAAAACAAGTAACTGTAAGCAGTATGACAGAAAACTTTTTAGTGTTTCTCAAGGTTGATTTTTTTTTTAAATTATAATGATTGCAGTGGGGGGCGTGTGGGGGGGGGAGAACCAAACCAAACCAAACCAAAAACCTCTCATGTAAGAAGTGCTTTTTAGTCCTAATGAAAGAAAATCCCCTGTGCTCCAGTTCAAATAATATTTTTCTTGGGAATGAAAAGGGTGCTACCCCACACTGAGGGCCTGACCCAAGTTCCGTTAGCACAGGGAGACTGCTTTACAGTAACTGACAGCACTCCCCAGTGAGTAAGATGTGCCAGTGAGGTGTTCAAACACTGATGCTTTCTAATACAGCCTGCCCACTCACATGTGCCCCACAGGTCCTGGAGCTGCCATCCATGTGATAGTGACACTATTCTGAAGTGACTGCTTGTTCCAAGGACTTGAAGAATAAATGGTTGTAAAGGACAAAAGAATGAAAAACAAAAAGGATGACAATCATTCTTGAAAAAACCACCTTGCACCTGGCCACTCCCACAGCTGGTTGGGGGTGGGCTGTGGTGGTGGTCACTGAAGGACAAGAAAGGGATGCAGGTGGAAGTTACCACCAAAGGTACATTAAATCCTCTCTAACTGGGTTTGAGTGGAGCTGTTGTATGGGCAAAGTCCTGTGTGAAGGTGGAAGTGCCCTGAGTGCATCAGAGCTGCCCTAGGAGTTTGTGGAAAGCAGTGAGTTTTCTTGATTTCTCTCTGGATTCCTGCTTCTTTCTGTTTGTCCTGCAGGAGAAAATACGACATTGTAAGGGTAATCTGTGACAGTGAAAGGGTTGTTGTTTGTGTTCAGCCAGTGCTGCAGAGGGAATAGGAGCTCTGACATCACTGCATCTGCTTTGTACCAGCACATCAGGGCATGTGCAGCTCCCTCACTTCTCTGTTGATTAGTTGCAAAATGGGAACATGCCTTACATTTTGGAAATGCTTGGCAGTCCTGTTTTAGCTGCTGATTGATCTTTGGTTTAGAAAAGCTATTACTGAAAGAGGACTTCCCCTTTGGTATTGCATACTGCATTTTGCCAAGCATTTATATTTGTCGGTAGCTTGAAGGGCACAGCCTGCTTTCTGAAATCTCTCCGCTGCTTTAGAGTGAGTAAAGTGCCTGTCTCTAAGGCTAAGTTAGAGTAGCCTCACCACTGCTCTGACTTCTGTTTTGTTTCCTAGATTTTGTACTCCAGGGACTGGAGGAGAATAGCAACTGTGCTTCACCCAACAGCTGGCACACACTTCATGTGTGTCCCTGACATGTCTGGGTGGGAAACTGGCACAGAGTCTTTAGTCCAGCTCTGCAATGATTACGGTGGCCCTTTGCATGGGAGTTTGCTTCCATACATACATTTTAATGCCTTGACTCTGCTGAAACATCACTGTAGCAGAGAGCCAGCCACAGCCACCGTGGGGACTGCAGTGAAACTCATTCCTGCTTTTAAGGTCACAACCCATATTCTTCTGTTGCAGAACACACAAGAAAAAAAAAAAAGATGTTTCCCTTTAAAAGCAGTTGAGGGAGAAAAGCCTTGTGTAGTGAGGAGGAGACATCCTCAGTCTTTAGGTGTCTGCAGCAGTGGCAGTAGCAGTCGCGTCCCGAATGATTAATGAGCAGGCAGGCTGGATGTGAGGAGCAGAGCACAAGCCCCATTCCAGAGCTGGCTATAGGGATCCCCAAGGGAGAGGCAGGCTGCTCCAATACGGCAGAGGACTCGGGGTGGCTTACAGAGAGCTGACGGCACAGAAGGCAGCAGCTCTTAATGGGGCTGATGTCTTAATTGTTGGTGGCTTCGGTGAAGACTTATCGCACGCCCCCATACTGCTCCGGTGAACAAAGGACTAGAGAAACATAGCTTGACCCCTTGGCATTAGGTGGGTTTGGGGCTGGAAAAAGCAACTCTATTTAAAAAGGTGTCATAAGGGGAAGAGAAAAAAGACAGAAAGAAATTCTCCAATGCAGGTTAGAAATAAAATACAAATACTATTTTAACCCCTTGCTGGATTTGTTCCGCTCGTTTACGATCACACCTGCAAAATCCAAGTGGTGTTTCAAGCAAAATAAGAGCAAAATGAAAGCCACCCTGGTTCTCTATAGCAAAACAATAGTATATATATGACCTCCTAAGCTGCACCATAAACTGTTTGGCAGTGCTTGAGGTATAAAGTGATTCTTCAGCTACATAGTCTATGCATTTGCTAGATCCTTGGTGCATTGTGAAACAGAAGGTTTTCACAGGACTTGGAGACAGCCAGAAGGCCAAGAAAAGCAGGATGCAGCAGAGGCAACAAAACCAAAATGCTTATAATAAAAGTCATTATGCCAAATAGGACTTCTGGTAAAATGCACACTCATCCATGAAGGCAATCCCCTCAGGTTGTCTGAAAACCCTTTTGGTTGAATAAATAGTATGAGGGAGAAAAAAATAGGCTGGGTAGGCTGCTTCTGGCCTAAATTTGAAAATTAAACTCATTCATTCATGTAAACCTTTTGTAGATTCTTGCAGCCCTGCTTCACCTCTGAGGTCTTGGATTCACTTGTAGCATCAGACACTTCTCCCAGGAGAAGGGAGCCTGCTGCAAATTGGATGGTTAAGTGAATCCTCAGGTCTAAAGAAGATCATCATCAGAGTGATCCCACTGAAGAGCTGAATGGAGGAGCTGACTCCCATCCAGTGGCTTGGAGAATTTGCACACAAATCATGGAAAAAGATGAGAAAGAGCCATTACATGAGGAAAGGACACAGCTGTGCCCTTTTCCCTCTACAAAGAACGTTGTCTTATTTGAAGATATTCAGACCACTTTTAAGAGAGACATTTGCTTTGAGTTTTTCCTCTTGCTTATTTCTTGTTTCAGATTTAAAGAACTGCTTCATACTTATGTGGCTATTTGCTAAGGCACATGGAGGACAGGCAGGTGATTGGAGACAGTCACCATGGCTTCACCAAGGTCAAGTCCTGCCTGACCAACTTAGTGACCTTCTATGATGAAGTGACTACATCAGTGTACAATGGATAAGCTATGGATGTTGTCTGTCTGGACTTAATACCTTTGACATAGTTCCACACAATATCCTTCTCTCTAAATTGGAGAGAGATGGATTTGACAAATGGGCAGTTTGACGGATGAGAAACTGGTTGAATGGTACATGGTTGCATCTACACGGTAGTGGTCAACAGCTCAATGTCCAGATTAAAACTTGTGACAAGTGTCCCTCAGGGATCTGTGTTGGGACCAGTACTATTTAGTATCTTCATCAATGACATGTGGCATTGAGTGCACCTTCAGTCAGTTTATGGACAATGCCAAGCTGAGGATGTGTATTTGACATGCCTGAGGGATAGGGATGGGATGTCATCAAAAGAGACCTGGGCAAGGTCAAGAAGTGTGCCCATGTGACCCTCATGAGGTTCAACAAGTTCAGGGTCCTGCACCTGGATCAGAGCAAACCCTGGTATCGATACAGGCTGGGGGATAAAGGGATTGAGAGGAAGCCTGCAGAGAAGTACTTGGGGGTACTGACGAATGAAAACCTGGACATGACCCAGCAGTGTGTGCTTGCAGCCCAGAAGGCCAACTGCATCCTGGGTTGCATCAAAATAAGGTGACCAGCGGGTTAGGGGAGGTAATTCTACCCCTCTGCTCCACTCTCATTAGTACCTGGAGTACCACATCCAGCTCTGGAGCTCTCAGTACAAGAAAGACTTGGACATGTTGGAGAGGGTCCAGAGAAGGGCCACAAAAATAATCAGAAGGCTGTGCACCTCTCCTATGAGGACAGGCTGAGGGAGTTGAGGTTATTCAGCATGGAGAAGAGAAGGCTCTGGGGAGACCTCATTGCGTCCTTTCTGTACTTCAAAGGGGCCTACAAGAAAATGGGGACAGATGGTTTAGTAGGGGCTGTTGCAGTATCATAAGGGATAATGGTTTTAAGCTAAAAGAGGGTAAATTTAGACTAGACATAAAGAAGAAATTGTTTATGCTGAAGGTGGTGAAACACTGGAAAATGTTGACTGGAGAGGTGGTAGATGTGCCATCCCTGGAAACATTCAAGGTCAGGTTGGAGGGGGTTCTGAGCAACCTGCTCTAGTTGAAGATGTCCCTGCTCATTGCAAGGGAGATTGGGATAGATGACCTTTAAAGGTCCCTTCCAACCCCAAATGTTCTAGGATGCCCTTAATAAGAGCTTATCAGAGCTATATGCTTTTATGTGTTTTCACTAAATAAAGCTTCTGCTTATTTTTTTGAAGATAAAACTGGCAAACTCAAGCCCTCAGTAGGTCAACAGCAACCCCCTCTCCTGTGGGCTTTAAGTGACTGATCATTTGCAGATCATGTGTAAGATAAGGGATCAGAGAGACACAACAATGCTTCAGGGAACTTGGTATGCCTGGAAAGTGATAAATTATACCCTGTAGAGACATCTCAGGTTTCTCAGACAGGTCACTGTTCCTGCAGAAGGAAGAGGGACAACAATGCCTAGCTCCCTGTGTAAATGAAGACATGTCCAAAGTAATCTCATCAAAAAAGTCACTCTGCAAAGTATGCGTTTAATGGGTCAGAAGTAACAACTATCCCATCTTCCTGGTTTGCCACCAGAACCATTCATGTTGGCCATCAAGAACTTTCAACAAAATGTGTTACTCTCCTAAATGTGTCACAAACCTATAGGTTTGATAGAAGTTACAAAGTAGTTTTTTCCTTACCTTCTTTCATCATTTTGCTGACTTTCTATTGCTTGCAGGTAGACCCTAGACTATATAGTAGGGGTGCAAGCTGAAGCATGCACCTCAAACACTTTGTTGAAATGGAAGTAAAACATTTTCTACAAGTCCATGTTCCCAGTCACCCTGAAGGTAACATGGAAATGGTCTAGAAAATTCCAAAGAAAAATCAATTCTGCCTGAGAAAAAAGGAGTATGGAACCGAAAAGGTTAACAGTTTCAAATGTAAGCAAGCATGTAAGAATGCAAAACCAGAAGAGGAATCGTCAGAAAAAGGGTCTCACAGTCCCAACATTTCACAGAACGCAGTCGTTCTTGAGTGGCTTTTGTGGTTGCATAAGAAATCCACTAAAAGATAAAAAAAGGGCTTCCATTTTTTGTCTGTGTAACATTACACTGTTCTAAACACAAGAACATGTGGGCAGCAGAACGATAGCAAAGGACATGACAAAGCTGTATAGATATCCCTTGTACACTTGGGATGGAGTAAAACTGTTACCGAGGGAGGGAAGATTGCCTCAACTCTGTTTAACAGTTGTGTATGTCCCTGCAGAAAAGAGGACTGGCCTCCTAAAATCACCATAATTCCTTTATCAGCTACTGTCTTGGGCTTTCACACTGACAATTTTAGGACTCTCGGAAATAAAAGGGACTGACAACGTTTCTGTGTTCTTCAGGCAAACATGTTCTGCACAGAGCAGCTAAAAGAAAATGCTGCCCTACTGTCCCAGGTGTCTAGCCACAAAGCATAGAAGGCAAATCCTTTACATGGAGTGCGCATTTCCTAATCAAGAGGAGGGACTGTGACTAGGAATTACTTCTGTTGCAGTGTAGGAATGAGCTTAAATGAGCTCAAATGAAACTTATGACCCCCACACAAATCCATATTAGACAGCAGTAGAATGCGCTCTAATCCCTGCCATTGTACATATGTTAATGTAATGATCAACTACCTTGAATATCTTGAGGTTTTACATCCAAACTCGCTGAGTTCTGCATGGTGTAAGGAGAACATCTCTGCGGTACTTTCTTCCCAAATGTTTGGATAAGTCAGGATTCAACTTGTGGGCCTCAGAGCACAGGCACTGTTTCCTTCTATCTGAGGTTACTGCTGGGTTTCCTCAGTATGACATCCACCTCAGCAAGATTTTAGTGGGGTTTTTTTCTGTTCCTTGTTTGTGTGGGAGACAGTATAAGCTTTTCATGGATGGAAAGGCTTTCTCCATTGGAAAGAAGGGAGCTAATTATGTCTCCTATAAAGAGATATAATTGGTGGGTTTTTTCTGTAGAGAGAGGATGACATGAACAGCATCCCTTGCCTTTTCATTCCAAAACTGTTGTGACCATATTGCTGAGTCTTGGAAAATTCTCCAATTCACAGGTTGTTTTTTCCGTGTTCCAAACATCTGGAAGGAAGGTTCAGCTGACTGATGAATGTGATCTCTGGCAGAAAATGCTGAAAAGTTGGGGAGGGAGGGTAGATCTAGCCCAGCTGTCCATTTCAACTATTGCTAGTTTCAAATTTAGCCTGCCATCTTCTTAGCTAATTGTTTGTGAGCACTTTTAAATCTGCACATGTAAGTGTTATAAGCATTTGGCAAGTGCAAGGGATTTTTAATTAGTTTGTGAAAGGAGGATGCCTGTATATGTGCCAAAGCATCCCAAGGTGTACTGGTCTGAGATGGTATGATTTAAGTGAACCCCAGTTTTCAAATTTTCTTCTGTTTTTGGAATGCTTGCTCTGCCACTTTCAGGAATAGCTAGAGTAAGCATGTCCAGCCAAGTTCATTCTTTTCAGAGAATTAAGCTAATTTATTTATCGTTAGAACTTTCCTCTTGCTTCCTCTATGTAATTTTTGAGTCATTAGCGCTTTCTTGAGCAATGTGTTATCGCCTGACACAAGTGTTGCATCCTGCCTTTGCTCTTCATCAGAAGCCAAACAGCTTGGAACTCTGTGTTAGATGTGTTGCGTACAGCAGATACAAAGCAATGGGAAGAGACTCAAGTTAGCAGTGGCACTTAAAGATAACTACTCTGAAGATGCACAGCCCACAACAACACCTTCAGAAATAATGAAAATGCCACCTTCCTCAAGTTTAAAATGCTTTCATTTGTTTGCTTGTCCTGGTCTCTCTAATATTGTGTTGATGGGTGCATCTGCACTGCAATACACCGCTTGTCATACACGTACAGGTTGCTTTGGAGTGACAGATAATGCAAGGGGGGAGTTTTCTATACTGTAGAAGTCACTGTCGCTATGTGGAAAAGATGGTCTTTATTAGGATAGGGAATGCTTTTGGCTGTGGTTTAGAATGGTGAAGCTGAAGAATTCACCATTAGGACTCAGAAAGGCTCAGAAATACTGCAGGATCTGGGAACTAATGTTCAAGGCATAGACTTATAAATAGTGAGGCAAGCCTCATATTACAAGATCAATCTCTAGGGACTTAGAACTAAAAGATGGCATTGCCATTTGCTGATGGATGACTCTGCTCTCATTTAGTAATAAGAATCCCATGAACTTTGAGATAAAGTGATAGGCCAATGCTAAGTACTTCTGAAAGTCCAACCAGCCCAAATAATGTATTGGAAAATATAATGAAAATATACTGTATTAAACTCTGGAGAATATTCTGGACCCTTCTTTAAGGACATGACCAGAGGTGCTTTTAAGGACGTGGCCCCCTTTCTCAGGGAGGTTTGGACACTGTGGAGAAGGAATAACTTGGCATATCCTCATCGTCTGTCCTGAGATGCTTGAGAGCCTGTCTTTACCATGGTGTTTGTAAACCTCCCTTGCCAAGAGGTTTCTTGATTCTGATATTGATAGGCTGCAAGATGTCATCAGCACCTCCAGCAATAAGGGACTGGTGTGTGATAGGAAGGATATGAGAAGAGCAGAGATAAAATAGCTGAGAAACAAAATGTTCCTTCGTTGCTGTCTTTGATCTCTTAACTCCCAGCTGTGAGAGATCCTGGATGCTGATGGCAGCAATCGACTAATTTTCTGCTGCTTCTGTTGCTTGTACAAAACAGAGGAAGACGTTGTCTTCACTGAGGGGAGTACAAGTCTTGCTGTAATGTCTTCTGTTGCTGGCTGAACCTGAGGAGAGACAGAGACTGAGTACAGGCAGCCTCAAGACTGAGACAAAATATGCAATTTTTTTCTTCTTCTCCTCTCTTTCTGCCTCTTGCTTTGTACTACAATTCCTGCCTTATTAGCTGTTCTTTTGTAGATTGAAACCCAATGGAAAGCTCCCAGCCAGTGTTGCTATCTTTGCTGCATCCCTGACGCCAAAGGAAGTGGCAGGCACCACGGGCAAAGCTATTACGTCAGGGCAAGCATCATCTTGAAAGCTTGTGTCATTTCTCAGAGTTGATGTGCAGTGCTTGAAGGGAGGGGACAGTTACAACAGCAGTTAAACTGTTCACCAATAATTTAGTCCTGACGTGGGACTGAGGCCGAGTCAATCAAGCTAATTTTGCTGTGTGAGTCACCGATGGGCCAAGAGTAACAGACTTTGAGCCCCTCTGCTGTTGGCTAGATCCAAACAGGTGGCTCACAGATGAAGATATCGAGGGGTCACTGCTGATTACCCATGCTGTTCAGTCCTGTCCTGAAAGATACAAAAAGACATGCTTGTGGTTGAGGTGGGTCTACATTAAAAAGTTATAAACCCATGTATAGATGAGTGGGCAGGGATGTTTGGAACTGAAGTGCTCACTCATGTCTTTATACAGTGTACAACAGTTATGGTCATCTCATGGAGAGATGCTGAACAAGTGTGGTCCTCAGACACAGTCTGTGCTCAGAGAGCTTATTTTATGAACAAAGTAGTCTAATTCCAACATCACAGATAAGAATCCCAAGTAATTCTTTGGATCAGTGTCCCTAAAATGGGATGAACATAGAAGTGCTAATCTAGAGCTAGTTCACATCAGGTGGGAGCTGCTGTTTATGTTGCAGTACTATATAGAAAGTGTTGCTGACCTGCTGTGGTAGAAGAGCTGGGCTGAGGGGTTGCTCGGCCTCCCTGAGTACGCAGCTGCTGGCTCTACAGTTCGGCAGAAAGTCAGCTGTTGATTCCTCTGCCTGCAGCTGCCAGGCCTCCCCTCAAGGCTTCCTCCTTGTAGTGAAGTGAAGTGCAGACGTGAACTTTGTGAGTCTGTGTTGCCTTTGGCCTTTTCGCAGTTCCCGGATGAGGTCCATGCTGCTCTTTGTCTGGGACTGTGTCCCTCTGAGAGGTACACTTGTGCTTCAACAGCACAGTTGGAAAATGGAAACAAAGGGGAAAGCTGTGGGTTGCTTCAGTCTCTGCTTCTGTCACTACCAGCCAAGAGGGACTATTGGAATGGAGAATCCCTTCTAGATATCGTTTGTATCTCACTGAGTTTATTAACTCAGCTGAAAGAAGATAGAAGTACATACAACTATCCATCTAAAGGGGCACCCAAAAGTGAAGGAATAACAAAAATCATATTATCTGTTTTGCAGTCTTTGAAATCATTGATGTCATTAGGCTTGTGGAGCAGGGCAAGGCAAGAATGAAGTCCAGCATTCTGCCTCCAGTCTCTTTAAAGCTCCAGCTATTCTGCCCCTTCATGAGGCATTTGTTACCTGCCTTGTTTCTTAGGGAACCAGAGATGGTCATTGAAGAAAGATGTAGAGAAGGAAACAGCAGCAATCCTATTGATTACTTCTGGAAGAGTATTAGGGAGAAAGTGTAAAGGACATTTGTGTAAGACAATGCCAATGAGCTAAACAAGGCCAGTGTGACTAATGGAGAAAAGGAGGAAGAAGGGGAAATAGGCAAGCAGAGACACATAGAAAATAGTGGAGAATTTATCCTTTGAAGCTTTTCCAAAATCATGCTTTTAAATTTCTCTTCCTACTGATGGTGGACTCCCTTAAGGATCCAGTCCATGGTACTGTCAGCATCGCTTCACTGCCTCAGTCCCTCTCCTGGATGCTCTTGGGAACGCCTGTACCTTATCATATCTTCAACCAATGCTCTCAGAAGCTCTACGCTACTTTTTTGGCAGAATGTTATGCTGTTCTGTGCTATACCACTGCCTTTGTGCTTGCCCATATTCCCTTGATGGAATTCAGCATCTTCTGCATCCTCCACCCACTCTTTAGCTCAGACATTCCAGTGTGGTGTTTGGTACTGCCCATATTTTTTATATATGATGCCTCAAATACTACAAGGAGCTCTGTATTTCTGTTGTTTATTTGAAGGTGAACTCTCCATACCCCTCAATTTTGCAGCTTGTTTCTCCTCTGCGTGTAGTGACGGTTTTTTTCAGAGCTGAGCGTAGCAGTCCACAAGGCCTTAAACATTCTTGAATGTATCTTCTACCTTAAGTAGAAGTAATTTTTCCTGAGGGAAAATGAGTTACGAATTGTGCTCCTTTCCTGTGCTCCTGCACGGGGCCTGTTTGCTTGCATTGGTGGCTCTTGCATTCTTTAACCCGTATATCCCTGAAATGAATCAGGTGTAAGTTTGTGGGTCCTTCAGTGGGAAAAAGCTGGAGGTAAGTACTGCCCAATGCATTGGTTGTGTGGGCTAGACTTAAGTTTCAAAGTTTGGGGTGAGCACTGCAGGTCTGGCATGCTGCTTCAGAGTAGTAGATACCAGTGTTCACACAGGCTTGGCTGTAGCTGCCGATTGGGGGTGATGGGTTTCTCAGACACAATGAGCTGGCTGCACATGAGTTAGTTTTGTCCCCCAGCAAAAGAAAAAACCCAGCTGTGCAAACAGTCTGTGTCAGGTCAAAGAAAGCACAGTGCACATTAACATTAAAAACCAGGATAAAAAGGGAAGAAGAAAGAGAAGTCAAAGATCAGGTTATTTCTCCTGCGGAGTAGCCGTCCTGTGTCCTGCACTACTTGGTGATGGCAGCCAGGATGTGGCATTCACCAAAGGTGACAGGAGGCGCAGGGAGGCTATTTGCCTTCTGGTGTAAGGGGCCAATTCTGCTGACTGCTGGCAGAGACTTGCACGTCAGTCACTTGTGAGCAGTGTACCACCAGGCAGCAGATAATCTCAAGTGCTGAATGAATAAATCCACTCCTTGTCAGCTCCCATCAGTGTCTCTTGCATGAAGCCCTGATGCTTCTTAAAGAAGCATACGCTGCAGATAAGCCTAAGTGCCATATTTACTCAGTAGCCTATAGCAGATTGCTGAGGAACACTGCAGGTGTTAATGACACAGTTAAACCATGAAATTCCTGGGTAGGATATTTCATGGTTAGATAACCTGTAGGATCTAAACTCCGTCACTTCAAGACCTTGGAACCAATGTGCTAGGACACCTGTTGTGGAGGTGCATTTGCACTAGGAGAAAGCATTTCTGAGAAAATTCTCATGGTATCCATTCAGCTGAGCTAATACCTTCAGACTTTATGCCAAATTTGTAAACTCAGCAGAGATTTAGAGTTGCAGTTTTGAAGGGACTATGGAAAAATACTTGTTTCAATAAAGACAAGCAGAAACCGACATTCTGTTATAACAGTAGTTTGTGGAAAATAAATTTTCCTACTAAATCTTTGTGGTATAGAAGTTTGCACATGCAAATTTTAACATCCAATATGCATCTCACTTGCTTCTTACGCTCACTTATTTTCATTTATGGGGAAATAGCTTTGAGAAGCATGCATGGAAACAAAAATTGTGGTGGAATTGGCCCATAATAGAGCTTTCAATAAAATGAGGAATTGCTGAGCTTTCCAGTAATTTTGTCTGTTTGTTGTAAATATTTGTGCAGCATTGCACAACATTGTACCTGCCTAAGTCTGCAGAAGTCTAAGTCTAGTTTCCCCCCATATTTATCCACTTCTTATAGAATCTTCCTATAATTACTAGTACTTAGCAGAAAGCCTGAGTTCATATTAAAGCATTTAACTAGTCAAAATTGTGTAACAGAAGATTTCTTCCCGATACCACTTAATGATCATTAGAAGGTCTGATTCAAAGCCCACTTAAGTCAATGGATGCCTTTTGTTGACTTCAATACGTTTTGAATCTGGCTCAGTATATTCAGAAATGCCAAGCTAATGGCTACAGGAGCAGCAGGAAATGCTCATCATAGATGGACAACTTCTGTGGTTCTTTGTTTCCACAATGGTCTGCTGAAGAAGTTGCTGAAAAATGTAATGAAAGACCACTTTAAGTGAAAAAATCAGATAAATTCAGAGCTGCAGAGGAAGATATTTTAATGTTTAATCATTTTAGACCCGATTGTTTTACACTTGTACTCTGTTTATGCTCACACTTAAATTAAGGATACAACTGATACAATGTGGTATTGTTTAGATTTGGTAATGACTTATGTTTGTTTGGAAGAATATCTGCAGACCAATGACCCTACAGGACATACGGGGTCTACAGTTACTTGTTGTATAAAGCCGTTTGTGCTTTAATGGTGTTCTCTTCTGATTTCAAGAGTAGCCTGTTAATTCTGTGATTATGGGAAAGATTTAACAGTGGACTTAAATGGTCTTCACCAAAGCCAGACATTTTTCACCATTTTTAACCTTCAGTACTACATAACATGGGAGCAAAAGTACAAAATTAATAAAATCCCAATGTCTGTTCCAGGGATATCTCTATTACAACAGGAATGCAGATTTTCCAGAGAACTTGAGATTGGTTTTTTCCTATCCAATACCTTTTGTTTTGCCACTTCAAGTCAGTGAAGTATCACAATTATTTCCTTTCTGCTTTCTGTGTCCTCATCATGGAACTGCAAATTACTGCACAGTAGGCCAAACATTGGAGAAAGTAGCTACTTTGGTACAAAATTTCCAGCCCAAGTTCTGCCCTGAGTTCTAGCTTGAGTTAGATGAGCATCCAAATCTCTGCATCCTTTGACGTTCATCCAGAGCCTAAAAAATTCTGATCTTAGAGAAAGTTCATGTCCAGGTTGAGTTTCTAGTAACTGAGGGACAGCTGTGAGTTCTGAAAAGTATTTCATTAATTACTTCAGAGCAAAGCAGAGTCAACCGTAGGCAGCTTGATTTTCACATGAAAACATACACCCCACTCCCCCAGCCCCTCTCCACCATTTTGCTCTGAAAAGGGAAACCATCACAACAGGTTTGTGGTCTGCATGGCTTTATTGCCCCTTCCTACTTCTATGACTCCAGACTTCCTTCTGGGGCCAGTGTTTTGAGCATTATGGTAACCACCGACCTCAATGGAGAGAGTTTTGTGGTGTGCAGCTAGTGAACTTCCAAAGAGAAATGTTGTCTGCTGTCCTCTGGCTTTTTGGCGTAGGTGTTCTTTTAGAGACACTGCTATTTATGACTGTTGCATAGTGCTTGTACAGATTTGGTAGATAAAATACAGCCTGGTAATAGGAGATAGCTGTCCATTATTCAAGTTCTCACAGCACCGCCCACGGGTGATGGGTGACCCAATTGTTATTGAGCAAATGAATACAAGAGAAAAGGAAACCTTTTTCAACACCAAGACAAACCTTCAGGCTCCCTCAACCTGCCCTTCTTGCCTTTGGAGTGAATTAGCACCCCAGGTGTGAGTCTGAAGGCAGGAGAGGGAAGAGCACTTGTCACCAGTGAAGACTGTGCCAATGACTTGGGCTTAAACCAGAAAGATGCAATTTCCTCTGAGGGAGACGGAGGGTGAAGTAGAGGTGGAGGAGAGGCAACCAGAGTTTTGCATTATTCCTCTCAGGGTTGCGCAGCCCCAGTGTTGCACTTTGTCATTAGCTGAATCACTGGAGCATCCTGTCAAATCAGTCTCCTGCATAGATTTTTAAAACCTCTAATTGGAATCTGCAAGGTTACAAGTTAGCAATGTATCTCCATTTGCCCTGCAGAGCCTTTCACAGCTCTTTCCCCCAGCTCCAAGGTGCTTGGAGTGCTGCACAGTCAGGAACCTACCGAGGTACAAGGCAGCACAGACTGTAGTTAGGACCCTGTGATGTGACCTGGTCACGTTTGTGTGACAGAGAAGGCTTCATTTTTTCCCTTTCTCTTTTAACTATTATGCAAATGTTTCTCCATGTTTCTTGTTGAGCACAGACTCTCAGCCTCCCTAGACAGGCTATTCTGAGCTTGGCCTGCTTTCTGATAATTGCATCTGCATTAAAGCAAACACCCCTGCAGGGTTTCTCCATTCCCCTGTCCTTGCCAGCTCTGAGCTGGACAGCACTCCGTGGCTTGCAAGCGCAGGGTTGCGCAAAAAAAAGGCATGCCAAGGGCTGGCAAGCTCTGGGGAAGAAGGCAAAGCTGAGTGCTATTTCGGGCCATTTTTATTTTGCCCGTGAGTTCAGATACCTCTCCTTTTCTAATGACACGGTGGCTGCTAAGTCCTTCTGAGCCAGGCAGGCATCAGTAAAATCATTATTGAGATCTAGAGTCTCCGTCCAACCCGTATCAATTACTGGCTTCTCTGGGGGGATATAAAAATTGAATAGGATCTGTGAGAGTTACCCATTAGTAATGACTGCAATAGTAATTTTGAGAAGGTGGTCCGTTGCACATTTTTGTGACCTGTTGTTTTTCTTCGGAAGGGAAAAGAGACAGGACACTACTGTAAGATTTTCAAGGATGATCTTTTTCAAATTGTTGTTGGGAGAACTGAGAATCTCTAGTTCTTGAAATAATACAGCCATCAGCGTCTTGCTTCTCTGCACAGGGCCAAGGCCTGGATTATGAGAAGCACAGTAAGAACACTTTTCCTTCATACAGCTCCTTTTCCCTCAAGGATTATACAAAGTGTTACTGAGATGAGTAGGTCAGTTTTGTCACTGTTTTGCAGGTAGAAGAGGTAACAAACTGTGGAAAGCTGGGTGTTGCCTGGGCTGGAGTGGTACAACACAACACTGAACTGAATACATTGTAGTGAAATGCTGCGGACGCATTCTGCGTACTTGGGGTTGAAATCAAGACCTCCAAAACTGTTTTTTCCTCTCAGGAATTAGTTCCTGGGAAGTTAAAAATATGCACAAAATCTTCCACACTCACACACTTAAAATGATGAAAGTAAAGTAATTTATGTTATTTCTTTTTAATTGGTTTCGAGCATAAATCTGTAGATAGTAAGTAGATACTTGCTTTCTGGTGTGATTTTCTGTTAGTGAGCATAGACCATGTGGTGCTGTAACTGAATGCCCTCCTCCAGTCACTGCATCTTCTCATGCTTTAGGACAGTAACCAAGCAGGACCCTGACTGGATGCTGCCATCCATCCCTCAGTTGGTCTGAACATCCACTGCCACTGCACCTACTAAGAGGTTTTTGAGAATTTAATCTCCAATGCAGTTAGACAGCCCATTTGTAAGGAATTTGATCTTTCACAGGCAGGATATTCCTCAGGAGAGAGAATGGGGGATAGCTAGTTCAATGGTCACATTCCCCATGAAATACTTAGTCTGCTTCATCCAAAGGGAACTTGGTTGGAGTTCCAGTTTCTGAGCAGCTGTGGTACATGGTGCTGATGGTGAACCTCAGTACTAAGGGAGCGGGTGCTTCTCCTGTTTTGTTTTTCCTCATTCTTGACGCAAATCCAACTTTGTCAATTATAGGGCTGAACAAGCCCTCTGCAAATATCAGTGCATGTCTTGTAAGAGAAAAGACTAATAAGTCTTTTTGAAGAGGAGATAAAAATGGAATACACTAGATATCCCCCAGGGTTTTGGGTTGTTTTGTGGAATAGCTGTGCACTTGAAATCTACCCAAGTTTGGTTTCCTATTTGCACGTGCTGCTTTCATCTAAGTGCCAGTCATGAGTAAGTTACACCTACAGAACTGTCACTGTCGAGTACTGTGTATCACTGCATTCATAGCAGTTCAGGACTGAATTCTGGCAGCACTGAGCTATACATACCTGATTACATGCATGCACACATACACACTTAATTCCATTAGAGCTTCCTAATATGCTGTTCTCTTCCTTGCTCCTCTGAGGGAGCTGTTTATAGAGATCCCAAGTGTGGAAGAGGATCTCTAATGACTTTTGACTCTGTGGAGAGGAATAAATGTCTTTGAAAGACTAAGATTGTACGAACACCTGTACAAACACCCTTTTCTCCATCTTAATATGTGAGGAAGGCCAAGGGCGATGTGGTGTGAGACCTTCTTTTGCTGTCTTTGTGTGGTGATATAGAGGAAGAGAGATCTAGGGTGATAACCAGCATGCTGGGAAATCCTCCTCCTCTGCACTGTGCTGGAAAACTACTGCTTTCTAATTTCCTGCCGAATATCTTACTGGCATTCAGGGAAAGTTGTCTGTGTTCAGGCTTAGCAGAGTATGATGCCTCAGGAAATTAAAGGACATCAAGAACTAAAAGGATACTGGGACAAGTTCCTAATTACTCGCCTGATCCTTGAAGGGGAGAAGTTTAGACATGGTTTTGTAGTTTGTTCATGTTTTCTTTGCTAGCATAGCAGCTCCAGGACAATCAGTTATTTGAAGGACTTGGAAAAAAACCTAGCTCGTTGACTTTGTCTGCTTCTTTAGGTCTTTTTCTTGCCTTTGTGGATTCCTGGAAATTTGTCATGCCCAATTGTGCAGTACTTAGACTTTGTCTTGTTGCAGAGTTTATTTCAGTAATCTACAGTCCTTTGAGTTAGCCTAGGTCAAATCAGAGCAGTTACAGTATGGCTTTGAGCAGCACAGAGTAATTTTACTAGCAGCTGAAGGATTGCACTGACTATCTCTAATGAATACCCTTAGTAAATTCACGTTAAAAGCACCATGGTAGTCATGATATGAATTTTGGGTGAGAACAGGGCTTGCGCTGTTAATTACAGGGACTTAGTCACAACTTGTTAACTCCGTGTTGAGGACATGCTCTTTGAAGTAGCCACGCTCGGATGGATTGGGAATTGAGAGAAAGCACAGTCTTACCCTTAAGACTCTGAACACTCCAGCAGTCGGGTTTAATTTCTTGTTGTGCCTTTTACTTCTTGTGTCACTTCTTATAGCTCTTTCCCTTTCTGTTCGTCAGTTCTGCGACTATAAAATCACATTGCTGCCTGTCTTCCGCTCTTTGTCTCCCCTGCATACACTGCAAGTTCTTCAGGATGGGGATTTTCTAATATTAGTTGAGTATGCAATATGTTGTGCAGCATGGCTGCACCTGTGTCTGTGGGAGGGCAGGAAAGCCCTAAGTGACACCGTAGAATTTCTGTACTTTGAGAATAAGTCACTGGCTTCGGATTGTGAGGCAGGAATAGCCTTGAATGCTCATGTAATTCGTATAGTTAATTCCCTTTGGTAGATTTAAGACTTTTCTTTCAACCTTAAAATTTTGCTGGTTTTCCATTCCGCAGGGCAGGGAGGCTGAGTAAATTGGATTTTTCTTTAATTATATGAGTGCTGAATATGATACATTGTTATAAGTTGCCGTATCCTCTGCATATAAAGCGGAGTGGAAAATTGATAAATGGGAAGAAAATGTGTAACAATACCTAATGTATTATAAGATCAAGCTTTTAATCTTCTTTTTCTTTTTGTTTCTTCCAGGTGGAGCGGGAAATAGCCATCCTGAAGTTGATAGAACATCCTCACGTTTTAAAGCTGCATGATGTTTACGAAAATAAAAAATATTTGTAGGTATTACTGGCTTTTGCCAGAGAAAGGGGAAGGGAAGGAGGAAGGAAGGGAGGGACATGAGGGTTTTGACACTCGGTAACGTTTCTGACAGAACGGGGCAGGGGGTGTTTTCACCCTCAGCAGTTGCTCATGTGGTATCTGGTACTTGGATGAAGAAGGCACACTCCTTATTTCCTTGACTTTTTTCATTTTCTTTTCTGTACTTTACTTACCTGCTGTTTCCTCCTTAAAATGGAGGAGAGAGGACAAATGAACTTTTTCTATGAAACAGTGAAAGAGGAGGAAGGTTTGTATCTTTAAGATCTGGAACCATTTTGAGTCAAAACTGTAACAGAGAGTTACAGTGGATAATTTGGATTACCTCCCCCGCCTCGTAGTTTTGATTTGACTCTCAATAACAATATTTTAAATTTGCCCTATCAATAACAATATCAATAAGGCTGCTAAAATCTCCTGATGGGTCTGCAGCAACAGTTAAGTAGCAAAGCCTTTTTTCCCTTCTTTTCTTTTTTCTTCTTCATTACCAGTGGCAGACAGGAATATTGTCCACAGACAGAGTCATTTTAGCTTGACAGGGCACTAGATCTGTTGAATCTGTTGTCAAACAAACAGGCCACATTAATCTTGGTACAATGGGGGAAAAAAATCAATGGTATCCAAATGGAAAAGGGCAACCCAGTAGGGAACTCAGTGTTATTTTCAGCTTTTTAACAGGTTACTGCAAGTAGAAGAGAGTGGTTAAAAAAAATTAAACTATTTTGAAAAACCACCATCCATTGGTGACCCTCTCCTTAATGTCACAACACAAGACGGGAATGATCGTTTACCCAAAGAAAGTGTGTAGAATGAAGGTAGCAATCCCTCACGGACTATTGAGCCAGTCTTGTTACTGGAGCAATGGATTCCTATTCTGAGAAGTAAGGACCCTGTGCCTAAGGGTTAGCTTACTAGAGCAGGGAGCAGGCAGTAATTTCTTTTGGATTCCTCATCCTCCTTTGGGGCAGAGCCTGCTATCCATGGTGAAATGTGGTTGCCAGAGTGAGTTCGTGCGGGCACAGGGTGGAGAGTGGCTCAGATGTTCTCTGAGCTGCATGCCAAGTGCTGTAACCTCTATGACATAAACAGCCGTGGCTCCATTAAGCCCAGTTTGCTCCAGCTGAAGACAGAAGCCCAGATCTTATGTAGCCTGCTCTGTGTGCAGGAGAAGGTTAGCAAAAGGAAATGAGGCTTTACAGCCAGTAAATTCTCCATTAATTCTGAAAAGAAGGGCACCATTTGTAAGAGTACATTTGTCTGTATTCTAGTTTAAAGAGGGGTAGGATAAGGCCCCAGGCTTTCTTTTGATTACAAGAGAAGGGAAAATTCTTGTTTGTTAGCTCCTTGGCTATTTGTACGCTGTGTAGTCTTAGCTATGCACAGACATAAACACATGTACACTTGCATGAACACAGCACACAGGTGTTGTGTTCTGGGTAGGTGTAGTATACTTGGGCAGTGGAGACAATGTATGAATACATGAAGAAGAAATCCCATGGAGTATCCCACCATCACTTGGAGTAAGGGGATGAGTTATAGAGATACTGAAGATTTCTTCTTGCTCTGAATGCGTGTGAAGCTAGCAGCTGAGCTGAACTCTTCTTCCTTACCTCAAAAGACTTGGGACCTATTTTGCTCCATGTGAAAAATATCTAGTGTTCAGAGCAGTGAGGATGGTCTTGCATCAAGATTTCCAAAAATATGACTACATTCATTGGCAGGAAAATATCTTCCTGCTGAAAATCACCTTGACAAGGAAAGCATCCTGTATTTTGAAGCTTAATCTGGATACCCTAGCTTCTAAGAAATGTTGAGCTTTAAAGCGTGCTTTGTCAGTGACCATTTAGCCTTTAGCAATCACTAAATCTTTCTGCTGTAGCTCCTCTGCCTGTAAGATTGAGCAGTCTGCATCTCCCCACAAAGGCACAGAATCCCTCTGCTGAAAGACACTGATTCCGTGAAAGAGCCAATGACTGTTAATTACCTTTCATTTTTTATTAGTCATTATATTAAAGAAAAAGCACAATGCATAGCTTCTGCCAGGCTTCTGTGTTCAAAATTAGAAATGGCCATAGCCTTGGAATAAATCTAAGCTGTGGAAGGAAGTGCCAGTGGAGGGGCAAAGGGCTACAAGTGTATGGGGGCTGAGAAGTGTGTATGCATCTGCTTTGCCAAATAATAAGACACAGTGACCTCTGGTTCTCAACAGCGTCAAAAAATGGATTGCTGTCTGGTTGTTACAGCACCTTCCTGTCACACATGCCATCTCAGCAGTAGCAGTAGTGGCATGGTTTAGAGGAGCTCGTGAATTATGGGTGATATTTCAGATGCCAGAGACTAATCACGATGCAGCGCTGGGGAGTATTTCCTCGATAAATGTTAATTTCACAAATCATGTTTGACTTTTGGTTTATGATTTAATTTGTGACAAGGGGCTTTGGTTGAGTAGATTCCTAATGCGACCATGAATCAAATCCTTTTTGCACAGTTTATTTAACACTGAAAATTAGTTTTAAAAAATAGTAGCAAAAATCTGTTAACATATGTGTGTTAGCCTAGCAGTTATTTTCTGTTTGTTTTGGTGTTTTTTTTTACCAAGATGGCTGGGGAGATGGAGATGGCTATGAGCTCTGAGACTTCTAGCTCTTTATCCAGCATTTTGAGTTGTTCTACTTAGTAAGACAGTGTACTACAATTCTAGGTGCATAGCTAAAAACAGAGCTGCACTGTGGCTCTCTATATGTGTGCTGATAGACCACCTCAGATATACATTTTATTGGCTTAAAAAGCAATATTACTGACAGCTGAATTATTTCATATTTGTTGTATGGTCATACTGATGGCCTTCAAGCAAAATTGGGAGACCACGGTAATAAGTAATTTAGAGATAGCTATAGACAATCTATGCCTCCCTCTTGCATTATATAATGTTAACAGAAAAAACAGCCAGAAAGGGTGCTTGTCCTCCCCTTTTAAAAATCAGGAATGAGCTAAAGTAGCCTGGTATGGGGTAAACCCAGAGTTGCTTAAGAACTTCTATTGCTGGTTCACAATGGGGAATGATCAATGAGCTACCAAAATTTGTGTGTGCACCAGTTATTTTGACTAACCAAGTTCAGTTAGTCAGGAGTTTTAGGGAAATGTAAATAAACTGAGGGAATAAACAAGGTGATAACAAAGCTGATAAGAAAGTTTTGGTGTGCCCTGTGATGCATATTGGAGGGGAGACACTGCTTTGGTCATATGATCTCTGCATTGCAAATGAACCGTGTGAACCTGGATGATGGTCTTCTTTGCTCTGCGCTATGTGTAGAAAAGGTCTTTCGAATTGGACCTAGATAGAGTTTGTGTAGCAACTGGGGAGGAAGATGGAGTTCACATGCTGTTAGCAGCACTGCTGCTGTGAATGAGCAGGAGGTTGTCATTAGCAGACTTGCTGAGGATTAAATAAGAGAAAACATGCAAAGCCCAGTTCTTCATAAGTGAAGTGGTTGGCTCGGATTTTTTCTAGGGGGCAATCTTATGCTTTATTCCTAAATCTCTGATATGTACATTTACTGCATTTTATGCAGTAAATTCAGCTTTCCTTTTGATCTTCAAAAGCAATTGTCCCACTGCTGGAGGAGCTGTTAGCATGGCAGCATAAGTGCCATCCAACAGTCCACAGGAGATGGACATTCCTTTTCTAAAGGGGATAAAGCTGACCGATACAGTTTTGCTGCAGAACTCTCAACAGGGGTGGCATCATCTGTTTGATCTCATTTGATTAGCTATTTAGGTTAAATTATTGAGGGTTTGGCATGGAGTGGGATAAAGACATCCTAGGATCACTCTATGCCCTTTTCTTTCAGATATTTATACTATTATTTCTTGATTTCCTTTCCCTCAATGCCTGTACACATACATCTATAAATTTCTATTTATAGGTGCAAATAGAAATTTATATATATATGTTTAGATTTATACCTATTAATTTTCAAATCTTCATGCTTTCAGATTTTCAAATCTTGTGAGAGCATTTGTTTTAAATCTTTATGCTGTCCAACATGATCAAATTTTTAAACAAAAATCTGTTTTGAGAGAAAGAATGGACATAAGAATATTATTCTCTGAAATGCATCATGCATTTATTAGCTCTTTTTCTAAGCAAAACAGTCCCCTTTCTCATTCAGGTGTACTGGGCAAGTGCCCAAACCTCATTGCAATGTATACAACACACCACCTCCTGATTTCAGAGGTGAAGGTGCTTCCCAGTGAGCCAGATAACAAAATTAAAATGTCCTCCCACCCGTGCACAACTCACGTTTCTGACTCATACAAGATCAGCTGACAGCAGGAGTCAAAGACTTACAACTCTGGTGGTGTCTGCAGAGGCATTCATGCTACCATTCCTTTCCTGCAGGGTTTCCCTGTAATTCTGTTTATTTTTGTTGAAAACTGATTGCAAGGTGCCAGAGAAGGCAAGAAAGAGAAAAAGGGATTCTGCATGTTCTTCTGTTATTGGTAGCCCAGGACTTAGACATTCGATCCATCTGTGGGGAAACCTGTCTAAAGGCAGAAGGAGGGTGCAGAAAGTTGGAGCAGCTCCAAAGCCTCAGTGCTAAAAATTAATTTTGTGATGGGTTTGCTTCTTGGTAGTCTGGTTGTGGAGTATCAGGTTCTGTGGACACAGGAGGAGAAAATAGAACAGGATTGGAAAACAAAATTATATTCCACCTGAGACTTGATTAGAATTGAGAGAAATATTCATAACCAGCTACTTTCACCCCTTTTATTCTGTTATTGTCTTGCACGTAACTAAGGGAAATCCAGTCAGTTGTAGCAGTAGAGCCAGCGCACATGAGGTTTTGAGTCAAGGGTGTGCCTGGAGCTGAGGAGCTGGCTGGAGGCTAGGGGAAGCAGAGAGGGTGCTGTACCAAGGATAGGTGTCACCGCTTGCAGGAGGGATGCCAGCCTGGCACAATGCAGGGCTTGCACAGTAGTGATGATTAATACTACACCCTGTGCAACACGGTCTTACTAAGCTGTACTCGAAAGCCTGACTGTATCTTCTGCTGACTGCCTGACATGTGTGGTTGCACGCTGTCCAGGCCTTGATGCTGGGCTTAGGAGAAAACAGGCCCATAGTGGAGCAATTCTGTGATGTGAGCACATCACATGATGAGGTCAAGGGGAGGTGTAGCTCCACAGCCACGGTATATTTACATGCCTAATTTCTTTTTTGGGCTTCAGTAAGCAACGTAGTGTGTGTCTTGGCCCTAGTTATTAAAGGAAAAGACACTTAGCTCTGAAGAATAAAACATATATATATATGTATATATACAAGGTCACTAGCAGAATTGCAGCAGTGAGCTGATGGGTGTTGTCTCAGCTCTGCCCATCCTCAGCTGAGAATCCCTCTGGCTGGATCCATTCCATATCATGTGCCCAAATAGGATGGCTGCTGCAGTGCCTTGGCATGCATGACTACACACTGTGAAGGCACTGCTCAAAACACTTTTAATCCCCAATAAATCAAATGTATAGAGCGAACAGAGTAATCTCATACTATCTCTCTTTGTCCCAAAAGCCCCAACCTGTTCATGTCCAAACGTAATGAGCAATCGAATACAGCCTCCATTCAAACAATCAGACTAGAGTTAAAATTGTCTTTTGGAAAAAAAAAATCTAATGCATGCACATTTTCTTGGAGGCGAGGGGGAAAAAAAGTAGTTCCTGGCCTGATGCCAAATTAGGGTTTAAAAATTCATGCCCACCATAAGAATTTATATAACTTCTGAATAATTTATAGGTTGCACCAATAACAAGGGGCTTAATATCTGATAGAGATTATTTAATCAATAGAAAACAGTGCAGTGAAAATGCCGTCAAAGAACTACAACATGTCAACCTCAGCTGGGCGGTTTTTAACTTCTTAACTTCTTCTGCTACATATGTGTCGATGCATATATACATATGGAAGGACATTTTGTACGTAGGGCAGTGGCATGGAAGAGGAATTGCCAAGAGTTGTTTCTTCTAAAGACTTTTCTTCGGCAGTCTGCCATTCCAGACAGATACCTTGCTGATTCACCAGAGCTTTGAAATGTAATGAGTTTTCTAGCCCTTATCTGAATTAGTCACAAGGAGTAGTTAGTTTCTCTTGAATAATCTGCCAGGGATTTTGGGTTACTGTGAGATGGTTCAGCATTCATCAAGATTGGTGACAGCACTTAGTACCTCCAGTTTTGGCAGCCATTTCCACTTGTGTTTGGCCAAAGTTCAAGAGGTTTTTACAGATGTGGGCACTAATAAACATGGGGACTGAAAAGAACGAAAGACCTATCTGTCCTTACAAAGGAGATTCCTACCTGACTTGTGTCCATTGCCTCAGTAGTTGCTTAGACATCTGCATCAACTCTGAGGTGTCTTGATCCATGCCATGTTCCTCAGTTTTAGAATTATACTCATGATTTTCATGTAATAATTGTCTACTAAATGATAAAACAGAGTAGTTGAGCTTTTCATGAGGTGTGGTCACTTCATGAAATGTCTTACCCATAGGCATCACAAAACAGTAAACTTCTGAGCACAGAGGAAGCCAAGCAGAAACTCTCCTTGATTTTTCTCGCCTTTGTGTGTATCGCTAGCTGTCTGCCTGTGTCTGGGTTTCACATCTTGCTGGAGTGCGAAATTGTGTATCTTAAAAGCTAGCCAGTGCCACATGAACATCCAGTCTAACTTCTGGTTTAGTAAAAGTCCTAGAACATCACTAAGTGATATGTGATGGTACCCAGTGGTACATTAGGGCTTATGTAGAAGACCAACCTACTTACTTAGGTTTAAGTGAAGTTGTGCATCATATGTGTAAATATCATAGAATCATAGAACACTTGGGTTGGAAGGGATCTTTAAAGGTCATCTTGTCCAGCCACCCCCCTGCAATGAGCTAGGGACATCTTCAACTAGAGCAGGTTGCTCAGAGTCCTGTCTAACCTGATCTCGAATGTTTCCAGGGATAGTGCGTCTACCATCTCCCTGGGCAAACACTTCCAATGTCTCACCATACTAATTGTAAAAAATTTCTTCCTTCTATCTTCTCTAAATCTACCCTCTTTTAGTTTAAAACCATTACCCCTTGTCCTATCGTTACCCTGGATTATTAACTGGTTTCCTAACAGACAGCTAATTACATGTCTTAATGAGCCTGACCAAACCAAGAAGCTGTGTGAATTGACTATCATTCCTAGAGCACCAGAGAGTATTTCTTGTTACTCTTAATTTTGCATTTATAATATTTACCTGAAATACTTTATGTTTCAGTATCAGCTTCCATCTAGAGATCTCTATCCATTTAACACTTTTATAATAATAAATACTTTCGTATTGCCCCAGAGAACTTAATTTGTGTAGCTGTGAGTGTCTCGTTGACAACCCTGCATTGGGGAAGTCCAAGCTGTGTTCCATCATCACAGCAAAGAACAGTCTTCAGGAAGGAGCTGAAGGTAAATTATGATATAGCTCTGTCATTAACAATGATGCTCTTCCAAGTGTAAAGGGAGGTGTTCTAAGAGCACAGTTGTTTGTCTGGATATTTAACAAGTGGATGGTGGAACCTGACTTTGGAGACAGGTCAGAGACAGAAGTCAACCTCAAAGCCCAAGGAAGAGATCCTAGATTGCTTACAGAAGGGGCTACAACGTGTCTAGAAGTGAAGACAGCTAGTTCATGTTAGATACAGTATGAAGAAAGAAGACAATGGAGGCATGGAAGAAGTGGTCAAAGTGGAAAGCTAAGAAAATCGTATTGCAGTTATGATCTGATATCTATTGTGAATTGCTAGCAATGGGATAATAATGTATTTATCAAAGTGAAAGAGATGATGATAAATTAGAATCATAGAATAGCTAGAGTTGGAAGAGACCTTAAAGATCATCAAGTTTCAACCCCCCTGCCATGGGCAGGGACACCTCCCCCTTGACCAGGTTGCTCAAAGTCCCATGCAACCTGGCCTGGAATACTTCCAGGGATGGGGCATTATAAATCTACAAAACCTTGTCAGGTAGTTAGCGTAGTTGGATATATCCAAAATATATGATGATTATAGACAAAATTGTTGTTGACCATTCAATATTTATTGATCATTCCCAGGTGAGAATGGACTATCGTCTATGTAGGACTCCTCCTGACATGCACAATTTGGAAAAGACTAAAATGATTTGAAGGGTGTAGGAATGATGTGAAACTGGTGGGTTGTCACATCTTATGATCCCCAGAATACAGGCAAGTTGGGGTGAGAAGGAGGAGAGGTACAGTTCTCTTTTGTTAGATTTCCAATCTAGGATACCGAACAAGCCACAGTCAGCAGTGGGGAGGCTACTGTGAATTAGAGAGCTCTGGTGTCTGTGCTGGTTCCTGGTATAGCCAGAATCTAAGGGGAACAAAAGTAGTTTACGACCACATTTCTCCACAGTTATCTTGGCTACTCTGTCTCTTTCACATGCAGAAAGCATCCCTCCTTTGCTATATTGTTTAGGTTTTGTTACTACTTCTTTACAATTTTGGTTCCTGTAAAAATAAATAAAAATGAACCAAAAAGAAAGAAGAAAAAGAGCTTAAGATTATTCTGTTCAAGCCTTGCTTTTCTAAGCTGGGTGCATGTCTCTGATATGATATGTAGTGGGTTATTTGAGGTTAGGAACTTACATCTTTTATTGGGGAGGTAGTGATGATATGATGCTGATGGAAAAATGGGAAAGGGAATAGATAGAATGCTGCTGCACAAAATCACTCTGCTCCTCTCCAGTAGACAAATTATTCTTGTATTAAACATTCGGTGACTTTGTCTTTAAAGATCAAAGTCTTGTTTCCTTCAACTTCTGAAACTTAACCACAGATTTCCTGGCCTGTGTCTTGGCTTGTAGCGGGAACATGAGATATCATGCAAGATGTAGATCTTGATGTCATTATGAAAGCATACTGTGGCCTATGAAAAATTTTGAAGCCTCTTACAGAATATATCTAATGAGGAAAACAAGTAATCCATAATTTATTTTTAATACCACATGCACATGGTGTCATGTTGAGTTGCACAAGCCTGATATTTTCTTGCCCTTCCAGTGTTCTAGCAAGCAGAAAGGAAATTGGTGGTGAGAACAGTATGGAGTAGAAGGCACAAGGGACCATAATGCTAATCCCAGGTCAGATACTGGGTGACTATAACTCTGGGCAAGTCACTTTGCTTCACGGTTCCCTATCAATGAATAGTACATTAATACTTGTAATGCTTCTGTCATGTGAAATGCAAGGATTAGAAGAACTAGCGCGTGTTCAGAGCATCCAAGATGTGAGAGCTAAGCGGTCTTAGAGAGTCTTTTGTACTAATATAGCTCCTCTCTGTATTATCACAGCAGGTTGTGTGCATGCTGCCAGCCAGGGGCTGGGTCTTTCCTTTCCTGGAAGCTCCTTGAAATGGCTATTACAGAGCAGGGTTTCCCATGTTTTTACAGTGGGAAGACTGATGCTGTCAATCTTACATAGACAAGATTTTTTTTAAAAAGCTGCATTCACTACTAAGTTATTTTTCATCTCCAAATGTAATAGGAGACTAGTTCTAGTTACTGTTCTGGGATTTTTAGAATTCACTCGCTTGCTTAGAGTAAATGGGAACAGTAGTACTACAATGAGATGAGAACCTCTCCTTGTCTAGGAAAGATAAAAGGGAAGGGGAAACTCAGGAAAATGCTTCTTAGTGTTTTTCTCCCCTACAGGCTATGTGTTATTTACCTTCTCCTAGATCCTCCAAGAGTTGGCATTGGCATACTTCCAATCCTATGGCACTTTGCTATAGTAAAGGATTTTAGATGCTGATGTGGACTCAGGAGACTTGAATTCTCTCTTCTGTGCCACACATTCAGGAAAGATGTAGCGTCTGTATGCCTTGTTTTCCAGCCTCTGGAATAATTCTCTTTATTTCCTCTGCTTTTTCTGTTTGTCTTTTTAGATTGTGTATTCTCTTCTTTCATGGAGTCACTCAGACACTCTCCCTCATACACAGATGGATGGATAGATACAGATATACAGCATTTAGTGGGAATTGTGTAAGCTGTACAGTAATAGTTATAACCAGTGCAGCACTTGGAAATGCTTAAACCCCTCTCGTTGGCCTTTTTGGAAGTAACGTGTACTACTACTGTGCCATGTAATTCACCAACAGAACATTGGCTTGCACAGAGATGGAGGCAGGTGCTAAATTACGCCCTTCTTTAATCAAAAGTCTCCTCGTTGGGGGCTATCCTAAACAAAACCTGCGTTGTACTGGAGGGAATAGGGTTGGCGGGTGACCAGCTGCAAATCCAAACTCAGAATTCCTAGCTGCAACATAACCACTTAGGACTTGTGGAGCAATCCCTGCAGCATTTATTTGTTGCACTTGACCACTGGGGAATGTGTTTGTTGTCCTTCTAACTCCTGTCACGTTGGGGGCTTTCAGAATACATTGTTGCTGTGCTTTTCTTTGTCCCTTGACTTGTCATAGGCACAAATCTTTTTCAAATGTTCTCCCCTGTTCATTTCCATTATTATATCTGGTGCTTCTAGATGGCAAGCAAAAATGAATAACCTTGTAAATGCTCCCTGTCTTTCAATTTGTTTTATTTTTCATACAACGTGTCAGTGCATTTTTGTTGAGTGTTTTTAATAAGATGAAGCTGATGAAAATAAATTGCTTTGCAGTTCCTGCTGTGGGTGACAGAAATGCTGGATCTGTAATTTTCCAAAACTGCATTTGAAACCAGTGTGGAGAGTATTCTGAGTGCCTGTAAATGCAATCATCTTCGTAAAATACCTCCCAGGAAAAGAAAGCAGATATCAATTTGAATTTGGGGGGCAAGATGCACTGCTGTATCCAGCTTCTGCTGGGCACAGTGAGAGAGGGAACTGTCAAGGAGAATTTTAGGACTGATTCTGTGCCAGGCTTGGGTCTGCCATATGAGGTAGTTCACCAGATCTGTCTCTAGAATGGGAGGGAGAATGAATTATATAGCAGACCCTCTTACCAGAGTGTCTGTTAGCCGGGGCTTGGAAAGTGAAGGCTGAGACTTGAAAATGTGGACACCCTGGTGCTGGTGGCTACTGCATATCAGCTTTCTTCTGAGCAGTTCATTATTGTCCTGGTTTGAGGTAAAACAGAATCTCTTCTGAAGGAGAGAGAAGTAAAAGGGAGCATCTGTTGTTCATTTCAGTGGTTAGTCTGGCCCAAACCACGACAAATGTCTTGCTCAAAAAATGGAATGCAGATAAAAGGTGATCTCTGTATTACTGAGGTGGACTAAGTAGACAGTGTGGTAACTACTCATCTCTTCTTGGAAAGAAGATACTCTACATATTCCAAATGTGATTTTCAAGTCAATACTTTTCTCTTTTTTACTTGTTTTAATGAAAAAAAAAAGTCAGAATTACTATATTTCTGGTAACTTTCTATTTTGATAAAAAATGCAGAAAATACAATTTTAATTCCCTAAAGTTTAGAATTTCATTTTGCTGGCCACTTTCATCGTGCTTTTGTACTACTTAGCTGACAAGATAATATTAATGTCCATCTCTTACTGCATTCTCTGCCGCATTTCTGTAAGGAACAGAAATGCTTCCTCCTTTTGCTGGCTAGGAGCTGGCACAGTTGGAAGTCTTACAGGAGCTGATGATGGACCAGGAGCTCAGGTCCCACTTTTGCAACTTCAAGGCTAATGCCATTATCGTTAGGCCAGTTTTACTTTCTTCAGAACAGCTTTTTATTCCTTCTACTTTTCCATCTTTTTGAGAAGCATTGAAAACAGGAATAATTACTCCCCAAATTTATAATAATCTTCTCCTCTTTCCATTTCAAATTTAGAAATTTCCTCCAAGATTATGTAGCTTGAGATATATAAAAGTTAAGTGGATTAATTATTTTTGTTGTTCACTCAAATTTGAAAAGTTGGATTACTACTGGTAATAAAACTAGCTTGCTGTAAATCAGAGCGTTGAAATGGGGGTGATCCTGCTCACACATTTCAGGCTGGTCCACTGTGCTGTTCAGAGAAGGGGACAGAGAAGTACACTGAAAATTTGGAAAAGCATCTAATTCTTCTTGGCAAGTTTTTGTTGACGTCTCTCAAACAAACTGCCAAGGGTTTGAATGCCCTGTTAACCCTTGCATTGTTGCTTTACAGAAACCACCTTTCAGATTACATGCCGTGTGATGCAGCCCCAACATTCACTTCAAAGGAGTTAGGCAGCCAGGGAGGAGTACAGGTTTCTACCTCTCTTACAGAGTTTAAACCAGCTAACAGAGCCAAAGAACAAAAGTGATTTTTCAGTAGAAATAATAATTTGTTGTTTATGTTTGTCATTTCAGGTTCTGCATAAATAATCTTACTGCATAATTTCTTCGTTCTGTATTAGAATAGTATAATCTGGACAAACAAGCAAGGAGACTGTAGAGTACAAAATCACAACGGAGATGAAAAAATGTCCATGGAGGTTTCAAGCAATCCTCTGGCCAATATAAGACTCTTGCTTAGTCCATATTATATCTGGTTTATTTGACAGTTTATTTGATTTGTGTCTGGTTCAGTTGATGGTGTTCCTGCCACTTCCCTGGGGAGACTATTTTTTTCCAACTGTTAGGCAACATTTTCAGAGATTTATACTAAGTTTTCCTCTGCTTGGCTGCCTTTCATTACTCCGACTTACAACAACAAGATGGGTCCATCCATGGCAAGTCCTTTCGTTTGAGAAGATTTCACTCTTCTCTCTATGATGGCCAGGGTTGCTATGTGAGGTCTGGTGTTTCCTCTTTTGCTCCTGGGTCCCCGTTGTGCCACATTTATTCACTCAGTGTCACATTTTTCACGTTTGAATTACAAGGGAGGGCAGCCACTCCAGCAAATCACTGCTGTTCAGCAGCAAAAGCTGAAGCCCTTACGTAGGCTGCACACCATGAAGTTATTTTTATCTTTCTTCAGAATTTAAACTATTCACCTTCTTTCTTTTTTTAATTCCCTCTAGTTTGTTGACATCTGTCTGGTTCTCAGGTTTCCAAGGTGGAACAGTATGTGAGTGCAGCTTTGCCACAGCTGTTTCATGAAGGAACTGTCAGCTTGGTTAAGGGGCCTGAGGCTTCTTAGTACACAGTCTCAACTCCGCAGTAGCTTTAAGAGCTGCTGTGAAAGCTTATACCTAATTATTCTCTTTTTCCCTTCCTGGTCTTTTGAGTCATTTTTTGCTTCCAGATTATCTCTCATTGTTATATTGAACACTCAATTCAACAGTGGCATCTGAAGTTTGCAGAACTGCTGTTAAAAATATTGATCACTGCTGATTTTACAATTCTGTTTCTCTTCCACTGTTCTTTTCAGAAATGTTCTCCTTAACCACATGTAAACAGAGGCATTTGTACATAACTGTGTGTGTGTGTGTGAGTGTGAGGAGGTTGGTATGATAATGTGCTTACAAAATCCTGGCTTTGTTATTTTCTAGGTATTTGGTGCTAGAACACGTGTCAGGTGGGGAGCTCTTCGACTATCTCGTAAAAAAGGGAAGATTGACACCAAAAGAAGCCAGGAAGTTCTTCCGACAAATCATCTCTGCTTTAGACTTCTGCCATAGTCATTCAATATGGTGAGTGCTGCCATTTCCAACGGGAGTTACATATTACATACAAGTACAGAATAAAGGGATCTCATTTCTTGATACTTTTACTTACTAGTAACTGATGTTGTAAAGCTCTGAAAGCATTGTGTAAAGTGCTGATGTACTTTTTTTAATTCTTGACTGCCTGTGAGACAGTGCAGCAGTCAGATAGACTTTTCATGGAAAAGATTGTTCATCATTTCTCACTGGAGGAGAATTTATTCACCAGGAATGCTTTACCCAGGAAAATCAAAACCACCAAGGAAAAGCAATTTAATTTCTATCATTCTTGGAGCACTTGGTAATAATGGAGAGTTACATACACCATATCAAAATGAGTCCCTGAAGAAACTTGGACAATGACAAATACAGCAAAGACATTTTATGGTTTCTTTCAGTTTTTGGAAACCTGCTGGCTTTTGGCACCCTTCACTGAGTCCCTTCTGGGCATTTGAGTCACTGTTGCCTTTAATTTCCTTTCCAGCAGGGAAGAGTTTCCTTGATCTGATTGCTATTGATACTCTCTAACTCCATCATAAGATTTAACCATTAAGCGTAGGTTAACCCATGCTGTCAGGTGGTTTTAAATTAGACCAGTTTCTCCTTCATCTTCAGCGTTTTTGGCAATTTAAATTATACTGAAATCAAGTTGTTATAATCAATCTGAGCACAGAGTTTCTGTATACCTGCTGACCCATAACTACCTGCTTATTGTCAGAAATGCAGCTCCTTGCAGTTAGGTTGACGGGGGGAGACCATTTACATTATGTCTGCGTGGCTGCTTCTCCATAGCCACAGCCAGCTGTAGATCCCCCTCCCCAGGAGGCCGAGGGCCACTGATAGATACTGCAGTAGTTGCATCTCCACAATCACTGTGTGGTTAACCTGTCAGTAACTGTAGAAGGATTTTCTGTGCCTCCAGTTTTGATCTGCGAACTCACAAACCAGACATCCACAGCATAAATGGCCACAGAACAAGATGGATGCTTAAATATTTAACTTGCTCTTTTAACCCCCTCCCTCTACATCTTTGACTCATTTCACCAGGAAAGAGAGCATATTTCTAATAAACGGAAAGGGAAATTAGAGCTTTTCTTGAGGATATATTGAGAAGAGAATACTGTTAGCAGAAGAGGCAGTTCAAAGTGATGGATCAGGGTGAGAAGGTCCTGAGGACAATGCCTACCTGGCACAGGTAGCGTTACAACATTCAGAGAAATTCCCAGAGTAGCCAAGAGCAGGTGGCGGGCCCTAACTACAGGATCTCAGTTTTGTCTGTTGACAGAGACCTCTGACAAGTTTTACTCTGCAAATTTCACACTTTCTCCTTCACGCTAATCAAACGGGTTGAGTGATCATGAGCTTCTTACAATCAGCGTAATCCTTGGTAGATTGTACAGCTACTGTTTTTTATGAACACTGGGCAATGTAACCATGCATACATATGTGTTTCTGTTCCCTACTTGGCTTAACACTTAGAGATCCAATCCAAGAAGACTCAAAAATGTTTTAAGTATAACTGAAGACAAATTATTTACCTTTCCAAATGAATATTCCAGAGAAACACGAATCTCCATTGGGATGTAAGTTTCTGTGAAAGTATGCATGTATATGCTTACATACTAGTCCTTTGGGTCTGTGATGGATACCTCTTGATATGGCAGATTTCAATAAACTGAGGATCGTGGTGAGGCTGTCAGACAGACAAGTGCCTCTGCAGGTTTAATGATACATGGAATTTTCAAGGCAGCGCGCACGTCTCTTGAGGAATTCATTTTCCTCTGTTAAACATATTGGATTGTGGGCAGTAGTCCTGTTTAGAAGTAAATCCTCTGTCGCCTTGCCAACTCCCACTCGACTAGCAGCTAGTGCTGAATAAGTTAGCAGTAGATCATAAGCTCTCCCTCCCTCCAGGTCACTCAGAGACTTGTGTGGAATTGTTAGATTAGACTCTGTGTTGTATTCTGGACAGTTATCATTAAACCTTTTTGGAAAATCAGAGCATGCATAAATATATGTGTGTGCGTGTGTGAGAGTATAAAAGTTAATGTGCTTTCCTAAGCAATGAAGCCTGACCTTGTCCTGTCGTGGGGCAGTGAAATGACAAATCATCTCATCAGCCAGGTTATCCAGTTATGACCACTTTGAAAAATGAAGGCTTCTGCTTTGGTTAATGACTAAATGTAGGTGCCTCTAACCTACTGGCAGAATAGATTGATAGCCTGTTGTCCCCGGCCCTGTATCACTGTCCCGTCTTCTTCCTGTACCTCCCAAAACACTGAAATATCTGTGGCTTACTTCTGCAGCAGTATGTAACCACATTCTGGTTTCACTGCTCAAAATGTATTGATACGCTAGGATTCATAGAATCATAGAATGGTCCAGGCCAGAAGGGACCTCCAAAGGTCATCCAGTCCGGCCTCCCCACAGTCAGCAGGAACACCCCCAACTAGACCAGGTTGCCCAGGGCCTTGTCAAGCTTTACCTTGAATATCTCCAGGGAAGGGGCCTCAACCATCTCCCTGGGCAACCTGTTCCAGTGTTCCACCACCCTCAGAGTAAAGAACCTATTCCTAATATCCAGTCTAAATTTGCTCTTCTCCAGCTTGAAGCCATTGCCCTTTGTCCTGTCCCTGCAGGCCTTTGTTCCCAGATCTAAGAATCAAAAAGGATTCCCCAGTCATGTCATCAGCAAAAGGCTTCTTCTGCTACTGTGTAGAGACATCACCTGTGCCTGAGAGGTGTTTTCAAACAAGCAGCTCAGACAAAGAAGCAAATAGGCTTGGAGCTTGAGTCTGGTTGTGTGCTGCTTTAAAAAAGTATGAGCTTTCTGTTTTTATTTTATTTAATGGAAACAGTGGGGGAAGTTCTGATGTACCTCACTGAAGCTGCAGTCACTTAAGGGGTTTTGTGGTACCGGTTGGCCATGGGGAAAAGCTTACAGATAACCCAGTGCAGGTTTCTCTAAGGACTTTTCTGTGTGTGTAGCACTGTGCCGTGCTGGGGACCCACAGACAACTGTGGGAGCGAACAGACAGTGCCATGCAGAGGTATTACATGGGGTCCTGCAAATAGTGTATCTGTATTACCTTGCCACTTTGCCTGAACTATCAAGCAGAGACGTTAGCTCAGTGATGCAGCATTATTGCTTCTGCTTCCAGCTCTTCCTCTGTGCTAGCTCCAAGGGCTCTGCACCATGCTGCAGTGCCCAGAGCAGACGTTGCTCAGCAGTGATGCAAGAAACGGCAGAGGAGCCCAGGGTTCCTTGGACATCAGTGTAAGACCATCCTAGCCTAGGAAGTTTTCTTTGAGCATAACTGAGGTTTTTTTCTGAAGCTGCCATTCACCTAATGCTGGGTGTCTCCTCTCCTAAATTCAGGGCCTTTAAGCTGTCCCTTTTGAATATCCTGCCTCCATACTGCTCTCAGCTACTTCAGTGCCGGCTATATTTTCTGTCGGAAACAATATAGGAGCACGTATCGGGGTAGGTCGCAAATCCTTGCTTTCCCCTGGAAGAGTCTCCTTTATCTGGAACTAGGGAATGCTGCAGCGGTGGTGGAGGGTGGGAGCCGGGTGCGGGGAGCTGGCGGGCGCCTCATTGGCTGGGTGTGACATCACCGACAAGAGCTGGGATTGGCGGCACGCGTATTTTGTGTGCGTTGGGTTTTTGCTTTGGTCAAGCTGATATTTGGTGTCTGTACCTCTCACAAGCTGACAAATAAAAATATGATTACAGAAAATGCCCCGTGGCAAACCTTATTATGGCTTCAGAGATAACAGATAATGCCAATTACTGCACAGGGCAGTGGTGACATTGAGAGGAAATTCCCTGCGGTAATGAGCAGCAAGATGATTATTTCATTTTATTTTTATTTTGGTTGGGTTTCATTTTATGGTTTTGTGTTTTTTTTTTTTTTCCTGAGCATGCACAAGAGGGGGTTAGGGCAGGTTCTTTATGAATATTGATAAATGACAATTATGAGGGCCCTTTCTCCTTTCATTGCCTGGGGCTGTGCCTGCTTGAGTACGCACAAGGCTCTTGCTGAAGTGTGTCTGTGTGTGCATGCGTAGGCATGGGGGTGTGTGACTTCGAGGGCTGAGGCAATGAATAAGAGCTTTGTTTGACTTTGCCTTGTGTTCTTTCCATCAGTGCAGGCGAGGGGGGGAAGGCTCTTTATAAAATAATGCTTCAAGATTTCACAGCAATAGTGCCAAAATCTCTGGTATATTCCTGCAGACAGGAGCTGCAATGCACTGGCAGTAAAGAAAACACACTTTTAGGGAGAAATCTGTGGTGTCTTTGAGAAACAAAGATAGCTGAAGAATGCCAGGTGCCATGTTCTGTCAGATAGTGCCACTCTCCTAGTGACTTCTGCTCTGCCTTGCTTCTTTCTTAAGGAGCATGCTCCAGTGTTTTGCAGGGGTGGTCTGTCGAACACTTAAGACTGCAGCAGCTGAACAGTTTGAAATAACGACTCAAGGTCTTCAAATGGGAAACTAGTCTAGAAATTGTGGAATTTAATAAGGTTGTTTTCTGGGAGCTGGGAGCTGAGATTCACCAATCATTGCTTGAATCCAGGAGTTTCAGATCTGTGACTGAGACTCACTCTGAAACAGTGAGGAATTTTCAGATTTCCCCTCTAAAGACAATTGGAGAAAATCCATCGAGTACAGCAGCTGCCAAAGGCAAAATTACCAGGTCAGCTAAAGTCAGAGGACGTGTATTTTTGTAAGTTTACTTCTTTATATAAGCCACTGGAAACTCAAAAGTGGGATAGTCTTATTGTAAGCATAACCATGTAACATTCTCTGGCAAGTACAGCAGTGGTGGTCAGACCTGACTGTTCTGGTTTTGAAATACATTAATATATGTTTTGAGGCAAAGTTGGTAGGGAAGAACAATATATTTTAATAGATCAATGGAATTAAATGTTAAAAAGCAAGCAAGGTTTTATGCATGCAAACCCTTCTCCATGTCTCCTTATATGTTTATAGATGCTGTCCTTTTTCCTAGCTATAACTATATTTATTTGTTCTGCAGAATTCTCTGAAAACTTACTAAATTTGAGCATAGCAACCATGGCTCTAAGCAAAGATTGTTCTGTAGGTAGATAAAGTTACACATTCAGATCTGATTTGCAGAAGCAAGAGAAAGTAAGATGAAAGGTTTTTTCGACTCAAGAAAATTTAAAATTTAAAATATTGCTTCTTATACTATTAATTATTACAAACAAATTATTTGCATCATATCAGGCACTTGTAAGATACATGCTGCAGAACAATTATTCTGTGGTCCAGCCCTTCTGGGATTTTGGGGTCAGGAAGAAAAGCATTTGCAAAGTAGCCAACAATTTGTTTAGTACAAATGACCTGCAACTGCTCCAATTAGGAGGTTTCTTGGGTTAGAAATCTGTGACCTACAATGAGTTGTCATAGAAACTGATACGAATGTTTCAGCTCAAAAATCACTTTAAAATAAGGGGTTTGTTCATCATCTCGTGCAGGTGGCATAGCTCCTTTGAATCCAAGATCTGGAGTCTGTCATTACACCAAAAATCTTTTGCTAACCCTGGAGGACAGGGAGAGAGTATTTTACTTCTCTTTTTTATGTATGCTGCAGTTGCCTGCAGTACAGATCCGGGGATATTCCCAGAGCAGGAGGACGGACTAGAAAGGCAATGGAAGGAGCAGACAGATGAACTGCCTGAACAGGATCTCTGGGAGCAACCAGAAAGCAAGCGTGGCCAGTGTTTAAGTGGGAAGCTGGAGCATGTTAAAGCATATGTGTGCCTTTCATTTTCTATGCACCACCTCCAAGAACTGTGTCCATTTCCACGGGACAATTTTTTCGGACCTCTCCCCGCATCTGTCTTGTGCTGCAAGGCAATTGTAAAGCCTTTGTTGTAATCTGTAAAAGAGGGATGTCATGGAGAGTCTGGCAGTGTGTGCTTCCACTGTCATGGCTTGTTTAATGGCTCCCTTTCACTCACACTCTCTCCCTTCAAAAGCCTGCCTTATGCAGGCTCCCAGTGCTAACTTCTTGCTCTATTGGCTTGGTTGAGGATCTCTGGGCAGTCTGTGGCCATGTCGGATCAGGGTTACCCTGACTTCTGCTTCTCTTTAATATTCTTTCTCAATGTATGCAGGGCTCAATAGGAGAGTTTGCCATGTTTGTCAATAAAGATGCTGCTTTCTTCTCTTCTGATTTTCCAGCTATGTGATAAAGCCCCTACAGCTTTAGAACCTTTAGAACAGTGAAAGGATAATGAGTCCTCTGTTCACCTGCAGAGAGAGGCGTTGATGCGGTCATATCAGACATGGAGAACCAGAGAGATCAGCTGGAATGGGACAAAATTAAATGCATTTACTCTGCAATGTTCCATTAATGCCAAGTAATTACCACATACGGTGGGATTTTTGTTTTGTTTTGTTTTGTTTCATCTTGGCACAAGAGAATTCTTTCCAAATAGGAATGCATGAGGCTGTCCAGGCTGCTGGGCTCTTAGGTAAATTATAACAAGCCTTCCCTATTCCCATATGTTCCTCCTTCTTCCTTCTGCCATTTGAAAAGCTGGCAATGGAAAGATGGGAAATGCAAATGCAGAGAGGAAGTCTCATTCCCAGTGGCAGTGATGCTGGTTCTGCCACTCTGGTGCAGACTCCTGCCTGACTTCTATCCCCAGGATGTTGCCTTGGTGAATTCAAAGTGGTCCCAAGATGGATAGCACAAAAATGTTACAGCTAGAAGAAAATTTTCATTGGGGCATAAAATTCTCTAGTGGTTGAATGTGCAAGCACTGCCTGGTCCCACTGGCACCTTGATCTCTGAGAGGAGTGCTGCCACAATACAAAAGTACTCAGGCTGCCATGAAATTCCTGTGCTAATCGTCCATACTGGGCACTAGGGGCTGTGTTGAAAGAGGGATGGAGAAACGTCAGAGATGCAAAACTGCTGACAGTTGTATTTTAGGGCCAAGTCACCAATAAATGTCCACACTCTTCTTTCTGCTCAGTGGGCTATAGTGAAGAGCTGATAATTTTTCCTGGTTTTATTTTGGTGAGTGGAGAAAAAAAGAAAAAGCAAGCACAGTGAGGTGAAGCTTAGTCTATATTTGGAATGTGGATGGTGGCACGCTCTTCTTCCTCTCTGTCTTGCAGTGGCTCTCCAAAAAAACCCAGAACATATTTGCCATTTCATTGGAACATAATTTTCCCGCTTGATCCTCCCTAAAAACCCAAGCCGATAACTGTGTAGTGGATCTGATGGGGAGACAGGATGAAATGGGGAGGAGACTCCTTTCCATCAGTGAATGCTGTACTCATTTTCAAAGGTATCGTCCCTTCCCTTTCACTGTCTCTCAGTGGTCTGGAAGAAGGACTGGTTTAAGGTTCACATATGTCCTCCTCCAGCCAGGGCCTGTGGCAGGTCTACTAAGGCTGGTAGCCTTGAGGCATGGAAAGGGAGCATTTTTACACTTCCTTTAGCTGCACTGTTTTCCTGATGTTACATGAGATGTTTTGTAATGACTGTACATCCGGGTTGGAGAGACACTTGTGGATGTCCTGTGCTTATATAATGCTGTGCCTTGATCATTCCTTCAAGTTGTCTTCTCTCTAAAAACCAATACAATTTTAGCATTAGCAAAGAATTTAAGTTTTTAGGTACAAAAGGCACATGTCAGAAGTTGCCTGCTATAGACTGAACATGATTGAATGGTATCAGCTAGTGCACAAACAGGGCAACAAGCACAGGCTCAGCCTCTACACCAGGTATCTGTTCAGCAGTCAGCCAGGTGCAGTTGCCAAGACTGAAGAACAACCGTAGCCACTGGAAAACCACACACAGTACAAGGACACACACTCAGCTTGAGCTACAGAGAGGTTTCTTGTTTCATAGCATCAAACAAGCACTGCTCACTTTACAGGGAGCTGTTACTTGCCACTGAGCCCTGTTCCTCAGACAGTAGAAATTCAGTGCATCTCCTCAGTCAAATGAGATCTTTCCAGCACCCCCATTAATGAAACCAGTTGTAAGATGAGAACTGACAAGGATGTCTGCTGGAGGAAAGATTAAATCACACGCTACTGTCTCATTAGTGTACAGCTTTCCTAGCTTGCCTTAGGACTGTGTGCTCTTCATTTCACTCCTGGGGCTGGAGCATGTTCAGATTTGGCAGATGTTGACCATCTTGCCTTTGTCCAGGACTACTGTCCTTGATGATGGCATTCAGGTTTTCTTTTTGTGGCCATTAAGTGGGCATTCACTGCCTCTGGAACATTTTCTTGTCACTTATCTCCTGCTTTTTTGTCAAGTAGGTATGACTATCTTGATATTATACGGCTAATAGATCTTCTGTCTCCAGTTACCTCACCTCTTTGATGACTATGGGAAAGATAGATTTGATAAAGCACCTTTTGCTCTGTCAGGTGAAAATATGCACAAATCTGAATCATGCTACTCCCTTATCTATCAGATTGCCCATGGTTAACAAGGCCACTTTAACGCATAGGATTCATCAGTGATGAGGTAAATGACCGGTATCTGCTTTGAATGTATGCCATTTTGGAAGTCCCATTTGGAAATATCTGTTACATTCCCCAGGTGTCCTGCTACAGTGTGCTCTGGTTATGCATAGAGTTGACCTGTATTATTTACAAGTTGTCTATAACTGATCATTCCAGACTACTCTTCAGATCAGAGGACATAATTTCCAAGACATTGTCATGCCTCTCATGTTTCTCCGAGAGGGTAGAGATTGTCCTTCTTTACAGTGGTATAGAGGTAGAATTATACTTGTGTGCATGAGGAGTGCTAGAGGAATGTCTTACAAAGTGAAGAGGAAATGGCATGAAGATAAGGCTGCCTGCCATTATGGATGTCACTGGACTAGACTATCCTCATGCTGGTTCTTTTGATGAGTATAGTTTCTGGTCAGGGTAACTGGTTTTAGTGAACCGTTGTTGCAAATGACTGGTTTTTTGCCTGACGTTGTCAGCTGGCTGTTTCCCACAGGTTTGTGTTCTGACTGGGCACTGAAGCTGGCCATTCTTGCTGCCTGCAAGGTTTGACTGCTCACATTTGGAGCTTTTATTAGCAAGACATCAAAGACTCATTTTGCCTACTCATAAGCAAATACAAGAAAAGAGATTTGTCTTTAGCCTGCCTGAAGTGCTTTTCTTATCTCTGTCAATCTTCAAGAGTTGCAAATAAGAAGAAAAGAAAAAGCAAAGTCATCACAAATTTTGTGGAAGATTTTTGTCTTTGGATATAAAATGATGTAAATGTAATAGTTATACAAAAGCACGTGAGGACTAAGAAGCAAATATGGGTAGACAGTGTTGTTGGCTGTGGGTAATGGAGATGAATAAATTAGTCAATATATATAGTCAATATATAACACCTTTGATTTTGAGCAGGAGTTGCCATCCTGAAGATCATGGCTACCTGGTTCTTCCCATGTTGCAAAATAAGAGAATTGAGCTTTAATGGAAAGGAGGGAATTCTCTCTCTTCCTTCCCGCTGCTGGCACCCTCAGTTATAAGCAGTGCTGGGCTGAAGGGGTTTCTCCATCAGAGCTAATTATCCAAAATTATTTCAAAGCCATATGCCTATGTAAACTGCTCCAAATAGGGTTTTTTTGCTGTAGCGTGTACACCAAGGATGTTTTTTTGCTCTAGATATCACTATTTTGTTTCCTGTTGTTGACAGACTATATTAATGGTGTTGCCTCATAACTTAAGGATCTGGCATATGGTGGAGTATATCAGCCCTAAATCTAAGATGAAGTTCTCCTCCTACCTGTTTCCCTCAGTCTCTCCCTCAGCTTGTGTTGGTATCACTGGAAGTTGAAGACATTCGTTTCCTGTCAGGGTACTGCAGGCTCAAGCCTTACATTGATTGGGAGTGAGCATGTGGGATATCGTCTAGAGTGTTGCAAAGACTGGATGTTGGATATGTGTGTTCTTCTGCCTAGGACGCGGGGGGTAAAAAAAAATAAATTAAAATATAATAAGTTGGATGTTATGCTGGATAAAGAACAAGTTTTTGAGTGGGAAAGCTGTCATGGGTAATTGAACTCACATTTTGATCCTCTCTTTACAGCCACAGGGATTTAAAACCAGAAAACCTACTGCTGGATGAAAAGAACAATATCCGGATAGCAGACTTTGGGATGGCATCACTGCAGGTTGGGGACAGCTTGTTAGAAACCAGTTGTGGGTGAGTGTCTCAGAACATATTGCAAAAATCAGTGATAGATTCCAGACATAAAATTTGTCTATAGTAAGGGTTTCAATAAAGACCTGCAGACTTACACCATACATTGTTATTTCCCAGCAAGATAATAAATTGGTACGATGAAAAGAAGGTTTTTTAAGTACTTTATGGTGAAAAGCAGGCCTCTGTAGATGTCACATGTGGATATAAAAATCAAAGCTTTCAGGTTTGGATTCATCTGCATAAGCTGGTGTGTAATTTTGGTAAACTGAAAGCATTGGCTGTTGTAAGAAGAGGCTTTAAAAATATTACGAGTGTGAAAAGAAAACATATCCAGGGGTTCTGAAATGGAATTTGCATGTCCTGATTAGGCTGCCTGCTTGCAGGTCTTCCTGTTCATACTCCACACTGCTTCCTTTCAGCTCACATGCAGGATTGACAGGGAAGCAGCAAGGTCTTTTGCAGTTACAAGTAGGGCATGAATGCAGATGCAAAGCAGACTACTTGGAAGAGTATTGCAGGGGCAATCTAAAAACATTTCCGTGGCAATACAGTTGCCAGCAAGGGCTGTCTAGGGATTTCCAAAGGAGCTAGCAATAAGCCCAACAGCTGAGCAAAGCCTGGGTCCCTGGCCTGGGACAGGACGTGGTATCCGGGGGCGATGCTGTCTCATCACCATCCCCTCTAGGAGCACCACTGGATCATGCACACCCCTGCCCCATCTATAGCTATAGCTTGGTGCCATGATGACTGTGCAGGGGGCTGCTGCAGAGAGCTGGGGCAAGGGCAGGCAGCAGCTGCATTGAGCTGCTGCAGCCTGGCACCACACCACCAGCTTTTAGCTATGTCTGAATTTGTTTTAACAGCAAGCTCAGCAACTGGAGTTGCAGACAGTACCAGCAGATTTCCCGCTCCTCCTGTACAGACCTACTCTTCCTGGCCTTTAGTAGCGTGAATCTGATGACTCCAGCCCCATCCTCAGTTGGTTACAGTCCATGTTTTTTCAGTCTGTGCTCCGAGCCAAGGCAATTCAGGGTAGACATGGAGCCATTGTGGTTCCCTTCACAGCCCAGCCACTGCCTCTCTGCCCTGAGCTCTGCTTTCCAAGTCATGAATAGTGGATAGCAAAAATATTTGAAGTTCATTATGTGATCAAACGCTGGTTAATGAGTACACTGAAACCCACCCATTCCTTTGTTGTCCATGTCAAGCCAAGATTTGACCTCTTAACAGCACAGATTAAAAACAAGGACCTATGAGTTCACACATCTGTTGCTTGCAGCTGCGTTCAAACCTCCCCTATAGATTAGGAAATTAAATCCTCCCTGCAGTTACCTCAAAGTCTCTATATTCCCCCCTTCTTTCCATGGAAAAACCAAGAGGAAGTGTAAAAACCAACCCAGTCTCACATTGCCCTGTAGGATTTTTCAAACTCCTAGGGAACTTCTCGGTAGGGTTCTTGTTCTTGTCAGTACTGGGCTCCGTCATCCAGGTCTAGAGTCTCAAAGGGAGACTTCTTTTCCATAAGCTGTGCTGGAATTCAGACCTCTGTGCTTCAAGCAGAGCCAGCCCCCACACTGCAACCTCAAAACGCGCTAATAAAGAAATCAATGGAACGGAAGAGACGTGCCTGTAATAAACAGAACACAGCAGCAACACTATGATCTCCTGCCTTGCAGATGCGTTTTAAGTGTGGTGCCAATCACTAGGCCTCTGTGTGAGCTATTACACCACTTCATTAATTCTCCTGGCATGGAGCCCAGCATGGCTGATACTGGTGTCTTATGATCTCTCTGGTTTGGGGGGTGAAGGGAGGAAGGAAGGAAGGAATATATAACAATATGCCACACTGTTCACAAAGAAAGGCAATCCAGTTATGATTCCCTTTCCCTTGGAACACATACAGTAACCAACCTCAGAGCTTTTCAAGGCAGTAGTTTTACCTACCCTTGGAGTTGGTACTTTCAGACAACATGAAAAGGAACAAAACAGAGTGAATCATGGCTGAGATACTGAGCTTTAATGAGATGCTCCTCCGTGCACCCAGAAGTCAATTTTCAGAATGGCTTTATCTGTGCTGTGAACACTGATAATGAGATGAAACAGTAACATTTCCATTGACAATCACGCAAGGAGTCTCCAGGTATTTCAGTCAATCAGAGTGGGAGGATCAGATGGGGTTGAGCCATGTGATGCAGCCAACTTTGTCAGTACAGCAGAGTGGTTAGAGTGCAGTCAAGAATTCTTTGCTGTCACAAGTAAACTGCTAAATTTAATCCAAAGTTTGGGTAGGTTTTAGGTCACCACAGAGTCTTGACTGGCGTCATGAAGATAATCACGTAGACTGAAGTTTGCTGTATTGAATACCTCAGAGTCAGTGTTTTCTGGGAGCAGCGCCTTCAGGCTGCATGGTTTTCTGTAGCACTAATGGCTACCTGGAGGAAACAATAAAAGTTCAATCCAGTTGTGTTTGTATAGGAGGGGGAGGTAAGGATGGAATTGCTGTTTTGTTCACATAATCTGTCACTGACAGATTGTGCATTGGGCCTTGATTGTAATGAATCCCCATTACTGAAAATTTATATTGCACAAATCCTGCATATACACAGCACAGAGAAACAAGCTGTAGATTTAAACGTGTGTCTTTAGATCCTTGAGGGGAAGAGGAGCTGTGTCTAGGGTCTGCAGGAATAATCTGCACAGCAATTTCTGCAATCGCATGGGGAGATGATCCTTTAAATGCCAAATGCAGTGAGTCTCAACATTCCTCCAGGAGCAGAGAAGGTCTGTGAGCAAACAACAGACAAGGAAGGAAACAGAAGATGTGGTAGGATGCTGCTTCTATTATTTTAGATCTCTTCAGCTCTTCCTTCTCTTCACCCATCCAGGCAAAGGCATGCAGAGACACTCCCCTGTCTCTTTTCACAGCAGTTCTTCCCAGCACGCTGCCTCGCAGTGTTTCAGAATGGTAAATATTGTCCAATCCATCCTGAATTATCACGAGGCAAGAAGAGTGAGTACCTTATGGTTAAACCTCAGGACTGAGACTCAAGTAATCTGAGCTTGATTTCTGTCTCTGCTGAAGGCATACAAGGTGGTCTTGGACAAGATGCATTACCTTTCTCTGCTTCAGTTCTCCATCTTAGCAAGTCATTGCAGTGCCCATGTTGCTCTGAACATGAACTGCAGTAATTTCTAGGGCAGTCTTGGAAAAGTAGGAAGAGTTGGGGTATTCTCTGGACCTTGTTCCCTTTTCTTGAACTAAGAGCGCCTATGGCTAAAATGAAGTACTGAAAGAGGATACGATTCTTGGGAGCTTGTAAGGATCCTTCTTAATTCCCCATTGCTCCTTACAGAAACCCGGCAAAGTAAATTTTTGTCATCTCTTCGTTTCTCTTTGTTTCTCTCCGTTTCACTTATCACAGCCTTGAAACACTGAGTCCTACCGGAAGGAGATTTCTGCAAGCTGCCAGGTGACTGAGAACCCACAGAAGTGCTAGTCTCAGTGTTGCCTGCCTCCAAATATCTCTATCCCAACTGAGAGCTAGGACAGAGATGATGTATAAACATAACTTATTCTGGCACCAGACCCAATCTCTGCAGAGGCAGTCGGTATGGAGACTGACACCACTGCTGGTAGCCTCATAATTAACTGACTGTATGCAACAGTTTCCCCATATTGGTGTCTCCTTAGGGAACCCCTGCCCTTGTCCAGAAAATTCTGTGTGCGGGAAGAGCAACACTGATTATGATTTTATTGAGAGTGAGAAGAAAGCCTTGCGCTTGTCGGTGGCATAATGGAGGTAAACAGCAACTTCCGACCCCAGCACTGTCATTTCCTCGGCTCTTGCCTCTCCCTAGCAATTCCTGGCAACACTTTGCAGACCCACAGATTGCCTGGTTCTATAACAAAAAAAAAAAATAAATTCCATACTCTCATTATCACTGATTACTGGCTCTTTTTGAACTTAGGGTTTGTATAACAACCAATGCACTGTGTGTTTGTTAGAAATGCTGGCAGAGATAATCTAGCTCCCAATTCCCTTACATCCGTATTTGGTGTATCAGCACACCTGCCATGAGTAGATAATTCAGAGGAGCAATATTTAGTTGCCACACGCCTCAGTGTTAAAGAATCATTTCTGATTTTAATCACAAGACATGATGCTGCTCATATGCTTTCCCCTTTATAATAAATGTGTGCACATTGTCCAAAACATATGTAAGTATGCTACATCCAGTTATTGTTAGGGCTACAAATCTGGGCCCTTAAAATTGGAAATGCCAGAATTAGTACTTTTTACCCTATCTGACCAAGACCTCCCATTTCCATCACTGTGCTCCCATCTTCTTCCCTAATCACTCTAGTCTTGCTGACTTCTCCCAGTCATTTCTGCTCCATATTTGGTCCCAAATCACAGATCCTTTTCTCTTTTCCATTAGGTTCCAGCTCTAGTTTCTCCTACCTGGTTATCTCAGTCAGTTGCTGTCAGTGCTAGATCTATTTCCTATTGGTTTTGCACTCAGTTTGTTTTAAAGTTTGGTACCTTGTGATAACCCCAGCCATAGAAGCTCATAGTATCAGTCTCAGGTAGAAATGTTCTGTGAAGTATTACCAGTTCTGGTAGAAATTTGATCTTGATGCTCTAGAGAAAACTGCAGTTTTCTAGGTCAACTAAAATTTTCTAGAGAATGCAAGCAAATTGAGGATACTAGAATTTTTCCTTTTTTATGGGAAAAAAACCTTTTAATTCAGATTAGACTTAGATAGTGGAAATGTTTGGGCCCATTCGCAGCATGCACATACACAAGCATAAAACCAGTCTGAGGCAGACAAAAAGCAAGGAAGATTGTTGTTAAGTTATTAAATTGGTGGTAAATCATAAGCAATTTAAAATGAGAATGATGAAGGGAAATATCAGACAATCTTATTAATAACCATTAATACCATCTTTGCCTATAATACATCCCAAGGTATGTTACGAGAGCTTTATGTCTGCAAAATCAGGCACTGAGAATTTAAGATGTGTTCTTCACATTGTCAGTATAGCACTGACTTAGCCCATCCACATTAAGATATGGCCATTAACTACAAATTTGTACAGGTTTTTTTTCAAGAAGTTTTTGCCTCATTTGATGTTGGGATGGTGTGGGGTTTTTTTTTTAATGAACAGCTTTTTAATGTTTATTTTTTCCTTATCTTTCATTTTATGGACCCATTCATATCTTCTGCTCACTGCATTCAAGCCTTGCTATGAACGCTAGATAGGATTTTCATCGTAGTATCTTAGGTTTACAAACATTAATTACACTGTTTTCATATTATGTTTGCCATATTGATCTGCTTATTTCCATTTATATGAGGACATGGGATGTGGCAAAATGTAACTCAAAAGTCTCAACCGGTTTTGAGCGTGTAGTTGGATACTCTGGGGCCTAATTTCTCAGAATACTCAGTGCTTGATAACAGCCCTTAACTTGGCCAGCAGAGTGCCTACCGACTGCGGCTGCTGTGCCATGTGCTTATAAACACTGTAAATCAAATGTCAGATGTGTCGCACTGTGATATTGAAAACTGGGGAACCTCCAACTCATAATTACCTGTGAACATCTCAGTTTAAGGCACCTGTTAATTTTCTTTCACGGAAAGATTTTATGGCGGGGCAGAGAGAGAGAGTTTGATTCTCCAATACATCAATCAGCTGCCTCTATCACAAGTTTGTTCTTCATGGCACTAAACTTCCCTCACATTGCCACAGACTTCCCACAGGTAAAAGACGTGTTGAGGACAGCAATATAATATCCACCACCCCACACTGACTTACCCACAGAGTCCAGTATAACTCCTTCAAGCTTTATGTTAGCAGTTCTTAACTTTTGAATACTTTGCCATTTTAATGCCCTTTTAATACAGGACTCTGTTTAATTTTTTAAATTCAGATTTCTAAAAGTTTCCAAGTCTTAATAATTTGAACTGATATATTAATTAATGAACTGATTTGCAGATTCCCCAAACAGGTAATTGCACTCAAGGAGTAAACAGCTGTAATATCTAGCTGAGGGCTAGATGCTGAGTTTTCTCATATAAAACTAAGTGACTGAGTTGAAGCTTTAATGGCAAAATAGCACTCAGCTTTAAGTACAGCTACTACCTTAATTACAGCATTACCTACAGCTACTACAGCCTTAACTACTCACTGCTACTGGAGTCATTTCTTCAGTCTCCCCCTTCTTACTTTTCTGTGTGATCTGTGGTATCACTTTCTCCACTCAGGATGCCTCAACATGTCTTTCTCCTGAAGAATTCCCTTTATCTATTTTGCTACTCCTCTTGGTGTTCCACTTGATCTCATCCCTTTTCTACCCAGCATGGGGGGAAAGCACAGGTAGCCTTTTGCACTAGTGGATAGATTCTGTCTCTCAAAGCCAGCTTGGAGACTGTGATTAACTAGGGTTGAAGAAGTGCCTCTAGCATCCAAGAAACAGCAGAACCAGCTAGACATGGGAGGACTTTGGCACACCTGTACAACCTCCTGTATCAAGGTAACTACATGTGTAAGACAGAGGGAAGGAGACTTCTTGTTCCTCCCTCTCTACAGAAACTTTCCCTCCAGCTGTGAGACCTAAAGATTGGTACTCGAAAAAGCTTTTCTTCTTCCCCAAGTAGTACCATCTTAAGGCATGGGTCCAAAGCATGGACCGCTCATCTTTGATGGGACCTGAGTACCCATCAGGCAGTGTAACACGTGACTTGTCATGCTGGGGAGTAGGAGCACGCAGCTTTCCCTATGCATCTTGATCAACCGATTGCTTCTCTGGAAAAGCAGTTACGGTATATTCGCAGATAAACTATATATGGGCAATCGATCTGTGTGTGCACAGTGTAGGCCTCTCTTACCTACGTCATGAGGCCTGTAGGTCACAGGCACATCACATCTGCACTGAAGATACAGCCTCGGTTGCCTCAGATCTACTGTAGCTGTACTAGTGTACCTTGATGTGTACAGATCCAGAACAGCTTTTCTAGATCCTCAGATGAAATTCAGGATAGATACATCAAGAATATACAAATTTATTTCTGAATGCCTGACTTACCTGTACAGGGCTGTCCTGGATTTCACCATTGCACTCTGGCTCATTTCCTCTGGTTGAAATCCCAGATGCTTTGCTAAGGTCCTTCAAGATCCTTAAGATTATTGTATCCCAAAGTCATAACTGCGAATGACCATTCAGAGAGCCCTCCCTGCCCCAGGCAGACTAGCCTGGGAAAATCCACATCACCCTTGAAATAAACACTGCCAACATCGTTGCTTTTTTGCAGAAGTACCCGCAGGCAGCAGCTGCTTCTTGATCTTGCTGAGAGATATACTTACTTGTTATCAAGGACAGATTGTGGCTTCTGCTGCACGGAGATGTGGCTGAACGATGAGGAGATGGCCTAGGGGAAGAGGCAGAGAATGTTGCTCTTGACACACGTATATTGAATAATTATTGATAAAAGCCAAAGAAATATTCATGACTTTATAGAAAGATAAATAGATTTTTGATTAAATTTGAATTTTCTCTTTAAAGCAGTTGAAGTTGCTGTGTGATTGGCAGCATGGAAATGAGTTTTCTATGGATTCTGGCTAGCTGGAGGATCTTTTTTAGAGCTGATAGCCAACATAATGCTGCAGATACCTAGCTATCATGTGCTGGCAAGAATTCAGAATGGCTATGCCAGAAACCTGTGTTCTCTGGGCAGTTGCAGTGCAGCTGTTGAATGATCAAATCAATCCAACTTGTTCAAAGGATTCATTATAGTGTTTACTCAGCCCATTCTTCTAGATTTTAGCAGTATTTCAGTGGTGCCTTGTAAGACACCTGGCAGATTCCACTGCACTGCAACTGATGTCAAGAGGATAAATGCTTTAAGTGCATTTGCTAGTGTGGCACATAAAAAGGTATGTACCTGCCTTGGGTTCTTCACAATGTTTACATTCTTCATTTCAAGGAAGGTGTCAAGGTGGTTGCATTTGCTCAGCATCCACAACTAAGAGTTCTGAAGTCATTGTTGGAGTCGTCGCATACAAGTAAAAACCTCAGAAGCACTCTACAAATTGTGATACTGGTTCTTCCAGTGCTCAGATGGCATGACCACCCAAAAAGTATTGTGCTGAAGGATAGTGCTGAAAGTGCAGAATTTCCTAGCTTATATTTCTAGCTCAGCCACAAACACCACCTGCAGCAACCATTTAACGTACTGTGTGGCTTCATGACTCACCTGTAGGAAGGGCAACAGTAGCATCATACCTGACAGAAGCTAAAGTGCATGCAAGACTGAAAAACTCAGACACACTGTGAAAGGAACTCAACGGTTACCTAGATTGTGTCTGCACGCCTTTGTTTTCTCCGGGTATGTTTTCCAGTAAACCTAACGTGACTATATAGAATGTCAAAACTGGTCTTTCTATTCTGAGGTGACTTAACAGAGTGAATATCCACAGTCTGGTGTAATTCCTGTACTCTTTTTGCTACCATGTTTTTGTCCAAATTATATTTGCATTACTACCTTTCCTATAGCTCCCATACTGCCCTCTTTCACTCTTCTGCCTAAGCAGTCCAGAACTGGTGACAGCTGGCTGTGCTTGTCCAGTCCCAGGTTCCAGTCCCAGTTCTGGTGCTGCTCCTTAATTCTGATTTGTGTGAAACTTATGGGTGGCCTGTATGCTATACACCATTTCTATGATATGAAAAAAAGACACCACCACTAGTCAAGCATTCTCAAAAGCATAATTTGTCTTCTAAAAGCTTTTAAAACCATGCAGTAGTCCAGTGACATGACTGTTTAGTGTTTAAAGCTTTGGGGTATTAAAAAGAGGAGGTGTAGAGTAGCTGTTGGATTGCTATAAAGAAGCAAGTTCACAGGGAACAATATGCATTGGAAGGTTTGGAACACGTGTGTAACCTTAAGCAATTCATTGTCTCACTCTGGCCTCACTTTCTCCTTAGCAGTGGACATCAATATGCTGCAAGTCTCCCAGATCAGCCCCTGCTTAGTCAAGAAGCAACAATTTTATTAACATACTGTCTGCTTTAGCTTTATTTCATTATTGTTACCATCACACTCTTTGTTACCATAGAAACTTTTGCCCTAAAAGGTTAAAGTCTCATACAAATCTCAATGAATTCAGTCATACAAACTTTCGTGAGGTATGAAAGCTGTGGTGGCATTGCTCTTGTTTTAGTCAGAAGAGTAGACTCGTGGTGAGGTTCTGGTTACCTTTTTCAAACTGTGGCCAGCTGCAGCTTTTAAAAACGTGAAGTAACCTTGTCCCCGTCTATATGGCTGCCAGTGACAGAGCTGCCAAAAAAGCTCAGCTAGTCTGTCCTACCCATTAGACACAAGTCCATTCTTTTTAGCCTCCCAAGGACCAACTCTGGCTAGCTCTCTGAAGAAAGGCTCTGGTTTTCATTCTCTGTTTTAACTATCTAATCAAGGGGTTTAAAATCTAGTTTTAAATGAGACACTGAGCACTGAGTGTCACTACTGAGCAGATAGACCTGATTAGAATACTTTGGATAACCTGATAACCTGTTAAATGGGGGGCGTGGGGGTGGGTTACATTAACTATTGTACTAGACTTCAGAATTTTACAATTTCTAAAATTTTTCTCTCCTCTCTTGAGCTTTGCTGTCAAGGTAGCTGCATTCCCAAGTGTATCCTGAGTTTATTATCATGGTCTGCCAAAAGCTATGCTACCAAATCAGAGTGTTGCATGCCCATGGGATGATATTTTGCCATAGGATAGCATAGTGTGTATGGAAATTCAATTAATGGGCTGTCTCACTGGGCATTAATGTAGCGTCCTAGCACAAAGCTAACCTCACAGTGCTTCTGTTTTGCTCATTACTTTGTGAGACAGGTATTGCCCAGCCATGATTGTATTTGTCACAAGAAACAAATGCACAAATGAAGACAGGCTCAGGGACTGCTGGGAAGTGTCTGTATAAACAATAGCATGATTTGCACACAGGTCTCAGACAGCTTGAGTCCCTTTTACTTGTCAAGTTACTTTAATGAAGGCTATAAAATAAATAGCTGTGGCTATAATCTTTAGGAATTAAAATGATTACCTGGCAAGTTGAAATAATTAACTATTCCCAGCCAGGAATCAAACCAGAGATATATAGGTAGAAGGATGCAAAAAGAATATATTAACTCACTAGGTAATAGTACTACTGCCTATCCTTTTTAGTTTTTTAAAATAAACAAAAAATTGCATTTTGAAATCATGTATCGGCAGCTTTTGTGACCGCTGGAGTAACTGAGAGCAATCTTAGCAAAAGAGATGCAAGATGTGGTTTAGGGATGCATGTGTTTGGTCTGAAAATGCTCTTCTGTCTTTTTTCATGTAAAAGGCTATCCAGCATGAGCCTTCCTTCTAATTTGATAAAAGGCCAAGTTAAAGGCTGGGATTAGAGGGTGGAATTCTCTGTAATCACAGAATGTGCTTGATCTTCTCTTCCTTCCTTAGTTTTAAGAAATTCATAGTAAGACCATTGAATTTTGAATTATGCTACTTCTTGACCATTTTGAGAGTTTCTTAAAAATGTATTCTTGCTGAGGTAAGGAAAAAAGTGCTGGTTTTGCACACTTAATTTCTGTTTAAGCAAGCCAATCATGATTCTGCTAAACAAAATGGGAATGCACGTAATCCATAAATACCAGGCTGTTACATGCTCATTTGACTGTATTTTGTTTCAGATCACCACATTATGCTTGCCCTGAAGTCATCCGGGTAAGTTGGTTAACATTACGGTGTAAAAATGCAGTTTTTAAAGTGTCACTCATTGCAAGCATTCAGATAGACCTTCTGTACAGGAAATCTGTCAAAGGTAAAGTGTTGGAAAGGACACAAGGAATGTAACTACGGTTTTGTTTGTTTGGCTCAGCCCTGAATCAAGCCACATCAACTATATGAAATGATTGTGTGTTATTCTCACAGTACCCTTTGTGCCACGTGATCAGGCAGAAATACAGTAGCCTCGTTTAACGTGATCCTTCCACCCAGGGGATGCAGTCCCCTATGCTTTCCTGTCTGTGATGTAGCTGTCATTTCAGTAGAAGAACCGGGGTTGGCTGTCAGTGATGTTGGTTTCCATTAAATGATATGAACTATCCTTTCCATCTACTCTCCCTTCGTCCTCTGAAAATAAGTATCCAAGATTTCAGTGGCCAAGATCCCCCTATTTTAAAGCATATCTTTAATGTAAAGCTAACCATAAAGCGTACAGAAGAGACCGTCCAGACAGTACGATGAGTTTGCAAATGATGTGACTGATGACAAGCTCCCTGAAGAACCAGGGAAGAGACAAACACCTTCTTGACATCCTTAATGCTCCTCTGACACTGTTTAGGTGGCATGTCTAATCATTTCTGAGTTGTCAACCATTGTTACCTGACTCCCCACTTCTGAGCCTGCTCTTGCAAATCCCAAATATGAATGTAAACTGATGTTCATAAAAAGTCAACTAATGGGCTGTGTTGTGGCCTTCTAGTTGGGAGGGCCATCTTGGGAAGCAGGTGGATGAACTGAAATGTGGTGTTTCCTATTCTCCCCTTTCTTATACTTCAAGGGTAATTAATTCATTTACTAGTGAGCAGTCTTTTGAACCTCTGTGTCATTGCTGTGCAGGGAGAAAAATATGATGGAAGGAAAGCAGACGTCTGGAGCTGTGGAGTCATTTTATTTGCGTTGCTAGTGGTGAGTCATCTTCCTTGCGCTATCCTTTAAAAAGAAAAGAAGAATCAAAAATGCTGCTGTATTTAATGGTGATTTTATTGACATCATGTACAGAAGGTTTTTTTTAGTTCCCCTATTTTTGTATCTCTCAGTTGCATCCTTTCCTCTTATTTCTACATCTGTCCCAAAGGAAAAGCATGAGAAATATTACACTGCTTCTTTGAAATGCTGCTTCCCTGCACAGGAGAGCATAGACAAGCGTCAAAAACTTGTCTCCATAAATGCTCTTTACTGAGTTCTGATATTGCAGTGCATTTTTGTGACTGGAAGGATATGCAGGGTTAAAACTTCAGGATACAGAGAGTGTCAAATAAGTTGTCCTTCACAGCATCAAAATATGACTAGGTTTGTGAATTGTTTGGTTTTTCTGCTTTGTCTGTGTATGTGTTTCAGTAGGTATATGCATACGTTAACTGCAGTGCTTTATCAATAGAAGATTAGAGTGCAACAATTTTGTTTCATGCAAGTATGGAACTACATTTAATTTGGTACACTTGAGAATATAAAACTGAGCCAGTACTACAAAGTTTAAATTATTTTCCATCTGGCTCAGTAATACTTCCTTTAGGATTCAAAATGTGGTAACTTGTAACTTCTTCTCTTGGTCAAAATTTCAGTTTCCGTGGAATTTATTCTGATTTGCAGTGGTAATGTAATACTCCTAAACATACAACAATTTCATGTCCAGCTGAAGACAGATAGACTTGGCATTTGTTATCAATTTCCATAGTATAATGTAGGAAATTATAGCTTATGTTCATATAAGCATGTACCATGTGTAGATTAGATATTGTATATAAGAACTGATTTTATGCACGTGTTAAGTTTTTTTGCATCTATAATGGTTCAACTGATCACCTACAATTATAAAAATAACAAGTCTGAAGTCAAAGTTTTATGTCCTTTTCCATTTACTAGTAAACCTAATTACTTCACTTAAATATTTTATTTTGACAAAAGCATTTGTACAATGTATGATCAGAGTTAGATTCTGCATATTATTTTTGTTTGAAACACATGAAAATTTTAAAGGATTTCTCTTTCAAGAAATACACTGGTAATTTTTTTAATGGCCCAAATCAAATTCCTTGAAGTAATCTCAGTATGATGCTTTAATTCACCTTAGCCAATCCTGCACTTTTTTTTTCTTTTTAGTCATTACAATTCACCGACATTCTTGAAGCTTTAGATTTTTTTATCTTGATGTTGCAAGGGGAGAATTTTGACTATCTCACTAGATAGCACCTGGTCATCTATTGCTCCTGAGCAGCTATTTTCATGGATGATAAAATAGAACTGTATAATGAGCTCTTAATATAACTTCTTGAATTTAGAAGAGAGGATGTGTCAAGATGGTTAGGATTTGGAGGAGTGGGCTTTGCATTTTCAGGAGGATTCTCTGTCAAGATTTGGTGTCTCTCTGTTGCTGAGTCTTCATCTGTTCCTACACATATACATGAGCCTGCAAAACAATTGAAATAAGTCTATTATTGACAGAGAGTGCAGAGCTCTCTAGTTAATTGTGTCCAGACAAACCCTACAAAATCTCAAGCTATAGTAGCAGGTGGTAGTAATAAAAGAGCTGTAGTTGTTACCTTCAGGAAATGCCACACAGTGGCCTTGCTGACTTCATCGTGGCTTAAATTGCGTTAGCCAAAGTACTGAACCATCAGAATTGATTTTCCTTTAAGTCTGGAACAGTTAGGAAAAAAAGTAGGTAACTCAGGAGAATGGTTACAGAAGACAGAGAGGCTCTCTCTTCAAGGCCACTTGAATGACCAAACAACAGTAAATGGTGCCCAGTAGCGCTTGCCATCAGGTGGTCCTTCTGAGGCTTCTGTAAATGGAGCCATTGGTCTCCATAAACCATAGACACAGGATTGCTTATAACGATGCACTACTCACTGTAGTAAGAGCAGTGCCAGAATTGACAACTTAAAGCTTCATTATCACAGCAGTTGACAGCTTGCAGCTTCCCACAAACCACCCTGGAAACCAAGGAAGCTCAGCACCTACTAGAATTAGGCAGTGAAAGAAGGAAGTGAGAACATCTAGGAAGGTGCAGACTTGCTATAAAAGGGTATGAGCTTCAGTTGGTGGAGTTATCTGAAAGATTTCAACTTCTTTCTTTCCTTTTAGTCCTTGCAGCAAGGATAGGTCTTTTGCTGCTTTTTGTGGGAAGCTGATGATCTATTCAAAATGTAATTTCAGCTGAAAAAACCTCAAACCATTCATGTAAGTGAGCTACGGTAGGGAAGCAATAGGAACTGATGACCTGACCGCAGCATGGGAACTGGATGAAGTATATTAAACAGGTAGAACGTCTGCTGATTCCAAAGGCTAATGTTGGTTAGGATTTCTTTCAGCTGAGTCATTTCACTGCTCCATCAGAAAGAGAATGTTCTTTACTGAAAGTCTCTCAAATGCTGTTCACCTCCTTTTCGATGTCTGCAATAAATGTGTCTCAGGAAGATTAAAAGTAAGGAGACGATAAACATTGCTGCTGTGAAAGTACGCCCAGGAGGAATACCAGCAGATCAAAAGCTTGAGCTGAATTTAAGTGAATCCATGCATCTTTGGTGAATTTGCCTGGAAAGGCAATTTCATATTTTGTATTATGTTTTATACTGGGAGTCATTTTCTAATTAAAGGTCTAACAAAAAACCTGTATCCTCAGTTTTGTTTCCTACGTTGGAGAAAATAAGGCAGCACTAAGAAATGCATTATTTTCAATGGACAAAATGTTTTTCCACTTTTTATAATAATTTATTATAAGCTGACTTCCTATTTTCAATTCTCTCACCGTGTTTATCCTGTCTGTTCTCCTTTTGCCCTCTCCAATTCCCTTTCGCTCATCTCTCCTGTCCACCCCTCTGTCTCCATCCCTGCAGGGTGCCCTGCCTTTCGATGACGACAATTTGCGGCAACTGTTGGAGAAGGTGAAACGTGGAGTGTTCCACATGCCACATTTTATCCCGCCGGACTGTCAGAACCTTTTGCGGGGGATGATTGAAGTGGATGCCTCGAAACGTCTCACGGTAAGGTGGCATTTGCTGCAAGTCATGTGAGCAAGGCTTACGGTTGAATAAGTAAGGTACCTTGTGATTTACTGCCGCTCCTGTGTGCTTCCTCCTGAGCAAAGAATGAGTGCAGCTGGTGGCGTCTTTGGAAAGAAGCTAGTTACCTCCTCTTTTGAATCATGAAAACAGATTACCTTTGTGTCTCTTTTCTAGCCTCGTAATTCTCATTCATATGTAACAGTAGGCATTTAGATGAAATCCCTCATAATATCATCATAGTGCCTACTAACGCATTATTACACTTTGGAGTCCACCTGAGTTGTCTGGCTTTCCTGGCTGCTACAGCACTTTGTTGGGGACATAATATAACTGTTTGAAGGTCAAAACTGTTAGATTTATTTGAAGCTTTGCTGTTAAACAGAGTATGCTTTTCTTACATTTCTGACAAAAGTGATGTCTTCCCACCTCATGCTGCGCAAACCTGCATTATATTCTATCCTGCCTGTGCTCTGCATTATCCTCTAGCAGCCTTCAGAGCAAGTGTCTTCTTGTCTGCTCTTTCATCTTGTGCCCTCTGGTCCTGAAAACGATTAGGCCCACAGTGTTGAGCTCCTGGCTTTCAGCACCGTTTGCATTCAGATTCTTTGCATCTAGGATACATTCCATCACTAGAACAGAGACCCTGCAAGGGTGAGCGCTGTGTAGTGATTGTATCCTTCATTAACACTGTGTTAATATTTTGGGGAATTAAAAAAATAATTTTGGAAAGCAAGATTGCCTGCTTGTCAGTGGAGACTTCTGTCTTTATGGGTATACTGGCCTTGTAAATCCTATTGTCAGGCTCTGGTGATGATTTTATACAGATTTCCTAAACTCACAGATTCTGAGTAGGAGTATGTATAAAGAAATGTAAATTTAAAACTCCTCCTGGTTCTTCAGTCTGCTAAAATATTTATAAATAAACTCTCAGATCAGTGCTTGGCCTCTCTGCTGAGATCGCTAACAACAGCATCAGTCTGTGCCAGCTGTGGTGGTGCTGTTGGGATGCAGACACCTGTCTGATAAGAAGTGAACTGAAACTCCCTTCACAACTCTCTTTACATCACTACCTGACAGCTGCAGCTGGGGTTTTTTTCATTCATTACAAAACCAGATCATGCTCTCTACTTGGTGACGTAGATGAAAAGTTTTCCATGCTATTACTAGTATCCTTACTTCTGCAAACTCAGTAGCCATCACATTTGCAGTGTGCAAGTAGCACTGATTGGGGAAAAAAAAAAAACCCAAAACAAAATTTTAGACACTTCAAAAGTTTTTTTCAAAACAGATTTATAAAGAAAGAATATTTTTCCAAGTATTTTCTGGGAAAGAACTGCAGAGGTTAGGGCTGTACCCTGAGACATGAGAGAGCTGTTCTTCATGACTAAGGAAGTCACCAAGCCTCTTTCTAACTTAGTGTCCTTTCTGTAAGGTAAACATAACAGTTTTTCTGTTCTTTTGTTGTTTTTTTTTCTCTCTTTCACTCCAAGATCTTAGTGCTGATGGTTTGAGTATGCCAGGGAGCAGATTATCAGACATTAGATCTTCCAATTGTTCTGACTGAGTTTTGCCATAGAGCATAGTCCCTAAATATTCTGACTTGTGCAATACAGCAGAGAATGTATTTGCATAAGAGAGAAAACAGTTAAGGTAAATCAAGGTCCCAGAGTGACCCCTTCCCCTCCTCCCCTTTTCTTGATCAAAATGAAGCTCTTATTTCCTTAGGGAGGAAAAAAAACAGATCAGAAAATTATTGACAGGCACTAACCAGTGAATTGTGAATAAGAATTCAAAATAAAATGTATTCAAGAGCTGGGAGCTGGGAAGAAAAAAGAATAGCTCTTTGTTATTAGCTGCAATCTTATTTTTGTTATTTTGGGGTCTCTCCATTTGCTGTCCCTGCTGCTGTCACACTTCCCTTTCTATGCTGTTAGCATGCTTGTTACTTAGATTGCCAAGCAGAAGGAAGCTCTTTGTTTACTGCACAGGAGCTGGGGATATATAGTTCATTTTGAGGAGAGTTCTGAATTCTATTTTAGCTGTGTCCTGTGAAAAAGGGTATAAATGGGTTTATTTGGAAGCCTCTGTTCCTAGAAACTATCTCAGTTGAATCAATTTGATATATATAAAAAGATCTGAGCAAAATTGTGGAGTGGGTACAATAAGTACAAATGCAGCTGTTACCATCACTGATCATTTGCTCAATATCTTACTGGTGAATTCAGCAGAAGAATATAGTGAAATGTAAGGTGACTGGAGTTTTTTTCTTCATTTTTCCCATTGTTCTTTTTTTTTGATTTGTATCTCTTTTCCTTTTCATCCAACTGCATTTTCCTCCCTGCAGTAATTGCCATTTCACAGCACACCCACACCTTCTCCAGTCCATCTGTTAAAATGATCAACAAAAACAGAACTAGCATTCACGTTTAACTGTCATCGTCTTCAGTGTTAAAGCCTGAGAGGATTAATGGAGAGGAGGGTACTCAGAATTATTGTTGCTTGCCCTTTCCTGCCTTAAGAAGTAGGCATTACTTTTCTTTGTATATGATTCATTTATGGAAAGAAGATATTATGTTGTCTTAGTGCAATATTGTTCATGCTCATAATTAGTGGAACATCCTTGACCACTCCCCTTTACTGGCCTGTTTTATTAAACATGCTTTAAAATAAACTAATCCATGTTTTCCTTTCAGTAGACTGCAAAAATTGATCCTAGCTGCTATTTCTGACAACCCATGTTCAGGAAAGATGAAATCAAAGAATGAGTACTAAGGTGGTCAGCATTTGAGAGAGCCTGTTCGAATAGCACAGCCTAAAACTGCTCTCCTGTGTCTACTCAGGTGATGTCTAAGAAAGGTTGTACTGGTTTTCTGCATATTCATTAGAGGTAATTACTAAGGAGAGAATGGTTATTTAAACTGAAGGAAGATACTGGCACAAAACCGAATGTATGTCAAATGGCCTTTCATTAAAGTAGGCTAGAAACAAGAAGAAGCATTTTAGCCATATTAGTGGGGTTCTGGGACAGCTTTCTAGTAGGAGTAGTGTCAGGAGAGAAGAGTGGACTAGTTTTAAATATGAGAAGGTTTACGGAAGAGAATGAGTGTTCTTGGTGCCTGCAGTACGGCGAGAAGAGGTTTCTTCTAGTTACGTGCTTTCGGAAAGTGGCTATTTTTTTCCTTGGAGATTTCAAATGATTCAGCAATTCTGCAGCAGAGAATTACAGCTCCTATAGTGGAACCCATTTGCATTCTCAGCTGATTTTTTTCTTCTATAGAAACACAAAGGCAAAGGGGAGAGAGTAAGGAGCTTTTGATCCACTTTCAAAGTTGGATAAGCATTATTGAAACTTTGTAGAGTAAGGTGGATCAGAGCAGATACTGCAGAATAAGGTATTCTGATAAAGCGGTTATTGTGTCAGTGTTGACATTTTATTCCAGAGTAGAATGGCTTGTCTTCCATGTTAGGTGTCCAAACAGTCTGAAATATGTGTCCCCAAATATTATCCAACTTAAATTACACACATTTTCAGACTCTCCTCTCTGCTCTCTGTTTGATTTTGCTTTTTCTTGGGTCTAATGTGTGCTAATGTTGGACCACAGTGTGTAAAGAATGTTAAAAAAATGAACAAGGGAAAACACAACCCGATTCCTCTTCATTTTGCTAGAAGGTCTTATAGTAAGGTGCCTATCACATCCTTTAAATTATCTCACTCCACCACCTGCAGAATGGAGGTAATTGTCCAGCTGATGTATTTAGGCTGTAAGCTTTTTGCTGCCGAAGGCCTATTCATGTACCATCACATAACACAGTGATACCTTGTCCTTGTCAAGGTCCCCAGAGGCTCCTAAAGTATGGCTGCTACTACTGACATAGATAATGGTCTTACCAGTGCTGTTTGCACTGCCAGCTTGAATCCTTTGGTCAGGAAGAGCCTCCATCTTGACATTATACAGTAGGTTTAAAGCTCAGACTAAACCTTTAAACTAGACTAGAGGATCTTCTGAATGAAGAAGATTTATCTGAGGTGTGGGTTAATTTAGGGCACAGATGGGTTTGAGTCTGTTCCTTTCTGGACAAGGAGGTTTGAAATTTGACATGAGTTCAAGCCCAGAGGCTCTCATCCATAGCCACAGACTTTAAGAAAGTTTTTCTTCAGGTCAGAACTTTTTAGCTTGGCAACTGCTCTGCTGAGATCAGTGCCGAGGATGTAGACAACGCTGTCTTGTTTTCCATCTGCCTGTCTGTCTCCATCTGTTGTTCCCTGCCTTAAAATTCAGATGTAAGCTCCTTGGGGGAGGAGACCTCTTTTTTCTGGTGAGCTTGTACAGCTCTGTATCACAATGGGGGTCTCATCTGTAAGTGGGGCTCCTAAATGCTACTTTAGTATACAAGTTTGATACATATTAGTAGTATTTTTACATAAAACATGATAAAGGGAATCCCCCCTTTCTTTCCAGTACAGCATTTTAGCTTGCAGTCTCTCCTCTGCCTGTGCATGTGGCAGTGGATCTGAGTGTGTTTTGTTGTTTCTGAGATGGCGTCATGAGACAATTGCCTGCGGTGGCTACGACATATTAGGAAGCAGCATTTTTACAACTTCCAGAAAATGGCATTAAATTTGGCAAACTCATGTGCAAACAGCAAGAAGAACCCTCTGGGAAGGGTTGTTAAATGCCTTTGTCACTTAAATGCATTTAAACATTGTCTTTAAATGAAGGCAGGAGGAGACAGATTAGCTCCCACTGTGTATCTCCCTCCCCTGCATTGCATAGTAAAAAGCATACAGGCTTCCTGTCAAAACCAGTTGCCCTCCCATAACCCTCCTGTCACTTGAAAAGCAACAAAGCATTAATTAATTACCTATAAAAAAGCAGTGAAGATGTTGGCAGCAGCAAGCACACTTGTAATAACATTTCAATGCAATTACATTTGAATCAGAATAGAAACTGTTTTCGTAGAATGCTTTTAATATCTGGGATATCCCAGTGTACTTCACAGCAATGATTTTGATGTGGATTGAATGGCAGATGTGTAGGTAAACAGCAGCCGTGAGAGCTCTCATGCACCTTCACATGTATATCAAGATGCTACAGGGCTTCTCTTTCAGTAAAATGATGTTTCATTAGCTTGAAGGAGGTTGATCAGCAGGGATGGACAGAAGGGATTTCTCTTTGACATGTTTTTTGAAGGACCCCAGAGGTTCTGTGACAAAGACATGAATTGGTGACCCTCCTTTCTTCCCCCTCTCTGACTCAGAAAATGAAGTGCTGTTGTCTGCTTTGCCTTGGCATTTCTGCATATCACAGGCACAAAAGAACAATGTGACCCATGGAGACAGAAAATGCAGCAGGAGAAACAAGCATGAAAGAGGCTTGGACATCGCTTAGCTGTGTCATCTGCATCTTGTCTGAAATCATTAATGTCTCTAACCCTCCACGTGGTATATATGAAAATCGCAAGTAGATACGCATCTCATAGGGTACTATCAAGCACACTTGGTAAATTACAGTACACTCCTCTGGAGATCACACTACTATGGACCTGATAAGTAACCATGCTAAAATCCTGTCCCATGGAAACTGTAACAAAATAGGCTCTTATATTCTGCATTTGTACCTTAGCTTGTGAAGAACCAGGAGGAAGAGGGCTGCGTCTCCAGGCTGTTAGAGGAACACCCATAATGTGTATCTTACCTCCTTGAGTTAAGCTGGTCAGGGGAGATGACAGTATCTGAGGAATACTCCACCCTTCTCTTAATAGTGCAGGGATTAAATGACTATCTAATTGTGATGAAGGGGAATTCTTGTGGCAGAGCTGAAGCCACAGCTGGGGGGCTCTGCGCACCTCGCACCTGGGCTGGTTAGAAGACAGCTAGATACACAAGTACCAACTGCAGCGTTGGTACGGTCTTGGTTTTAAAGGAGGCAGTTTGTCTCTCATACTGATCCCTTCAGTCTCCTGTCATGCTTTCCTAAGCTGCATGCCCTTGTTTCTTTGTTTTCAGGCAAAGCCCTGTCTCACTTAAAAAATTATCTCATATAGAGCCAACCTCATATCTTCTGGTTTCCCAGGCACCGAGCTGCCGTTCCATAGCACAGAGGTCTCTGATTCCTTGCTTTCTGTGGCAAGCACCTATTTTCTATTTCTGAGATTTTGTTGTTTGTCTATTCCTTTTTTCTTTCTTTCTTTTTTTTTTTTTTTTTTTCTCTGATTCTGATTATTCTGGAATTGAAGTGGAAAGTAATAAGAGCAGGACAGCTGTCTCTGTTCTTCCTGACCAGTTTAATGGGTCTGTGATTTCATCTTAAAGCTGTTAGCACTTGTGTTTCCTTCTAGCTCTCCCCTGCCTCTCACCTGTGTGTTGCACAAATGAAAGCTTGTGTGCAGTGAGTGTGCATATTGTTCTGCATGTACAAAGGTGCTTCATAATGAGGGTCTGGATAATGAATAATCCCTGGGCAACTATGAAAAGTTCTTTTCTGCTGTGATGATGCTTTTTAAAAGCCACAAACCAACAGAAATCGTCTAGGAAGGTTCTGCTGTAAGTGTGTCACATGAACAGTGTGTTCTCCCTACTGTTAAGAATTTCTCTTGGGAAAAGGCTGTTACTTTCTTTTCCCCATACTTGTGGAAAACATGGTCATTGTGTAACATTTGCTGGAATCTGCCTTTTGTAGATGGTCAAGGAGACACTGTTCAGCTTTGATCAGTCCTCCATTACATAGTAAAATACTCCTGTGTGAAATGGAAAAAAGGGAAGTAAAAGAAATTTGCAGTTTGGTGTTCAGGTACTGAAACAATCAATGCTATTATTTTGACATAGAACCTTATTCTACTTGGTCTTTAGATTTGAATGATAAATGTGAATCCAGTCAAGAATGAGTTCTGGCAGAAGGTCATATCACACATATACAATCAATTTTGCTTATTCATGTTATTTATTCGAACTTGTTTCTGTTTCCTTCTCTCTCTCTTTTTCCAAAACAAAACTAGAGTTACTGTTTCTGTTGTACAGCACTAATTCCTTGTTTTCTTTCCCTTTGCAGCTAGAACACATTCAGAAACACATATGGTATATGTAAGTAACACTTTTTAAATTCACTTTTGCATGCATTCATTATCGGTTCTGTTACGGGAGCTTATATCCTAGTCATCTCTCTGAAGACAGAGACTGGAGTTTGAAAGCAGCTTTCATGCAGGTGGAAGAGGGGCAGAAGACTGAAAGATGTCTAATGTTTGGGGGGTTTTGACCCTTTGCTACTCACATAATTTCATATATATACATGTAAAGCCAGGCACTTTTTATACAGTGGCTATCAATTGATTGAAATAAGTCATTCAGTCCAGCTACTTGCTGTGTTAAAAAGATACCTTCAAGTGATCAGCAAAAAAACCCAACTCAACTAAGAGCCATATTTAGTTTGCTCTCCAAGTGCTACAGACAATCCCTTGTAATGCCTTCTTGACAAGAAAGCTTTCATTTGTTCCTTCTTGGCATCTTGGCTTTTCTCTGAAGTAGAAACAAAAATGATGATATTGATAAGTAAGCACCTGGTGAACAAGAGCTTTTCTGTCTCATAATCCCTACTCCTTCTTCACAGCAAGCTAAGAGGCTGCTTCTGACCTTGTAACCTGTTGATGTGAGAGTAGTTCTGTGACTTGATTAAAAGCAGCAGTCTTGACAGTGAAACAGGAGGTCTGTGAGAAAAGTACACGCCTGTCTAGTGGTTTGGGGATAAGGAAGATTGATGACTTTTAGAAGTGACCTTGCGCTTTGTGTAGCCTTAATAGTATTTCAAGAAACCTAAGTAAATAACATGTTTTTTTATATATATACTGATGATAACCTAATCAAACTTAGGAAATACTTCACATATTAAACAAGGAAATGATGCTTTGATACATGCTTCTCTGGGTCAGCATACCAGCAGGTTCCCCTGGTGGGTGATAAGGAAAGTCCTGCCTTCATAAGCCTATCATTGCTCTTGGGAAATACTTGAGGATGATATGAACTGATATTTAAGCCTGTCACCAGGAAAAAAAAAAAGATCTCTGTTTTGATTTGTTTTGTTTTCTTTAAATCTATCTTATGGGCAATTTCACTACTGGATTTACCTGACTTTGATAGGACCTAAAGGTATTCAACAGTTTGTTGAATAACATGATTTTTGTCTTGGTTAGCCTGAAATGGTGGCAGCACTCTGCCCATGGCTTTTTCATGCTCTCTACAGTTATCAGTTGACGTGGCACCTTTTTAAACCAAAAAAGACTGGAGTGTTGTTTGCTGCAGGTGTTTGGGGTCTTTTTAACTTTCATGGATAAATGTAGGAGAAATGGAGGGGGGACATCTCTAACTGTAAATTCTGAAATAATCCTCCTATAATGTCTCACTAGTAAATGCTGTTTACATCAGCTGATCCCCTCTGTTTCTTCATGGGTTGAAATCAGCTGACTTTTCCTGTGCTTTGATTAGAAATGTAATAAGAAATAAAATGAAATGCCATTGATCACTTATATTGTTATTCTAACCCTCCTTGAGATTTTTGCCTGGAATTTTTTATTTATTGGAGGACCGTTGTCCTAGGCTCACGTGCACAGTTAGACAGGTGTTATTTCATTACTTTATTCTAGATTTAGAACTTGAAGATTTGATGCAGACATGAGCATTTGAACATTTTCATGTACTTCTCAATGAAGGTCAGACTGTGATGACTGACACAATAAACAGTTTATTACCTCAATGGAAATAGCATCTGAGGCTGTTTTCAGAAGGAAAAACTGAGTTTTGCACAGGCAAGTATTCCCTAGACTCGTAGTGTAGTCACTGCAGAGAGACAAAGGCTCCTCCAGAAATCTGTTCAAATTGCCTAAAAAATTTCTGCTCAAAGTAGCTTTCTTAGTGAGCCTCTCTCTCATTTTCTCTATAGTTGACCTAATGAGGTTAACCTCTTTTTGCTAAATTTAGTCTGTGGTTAACCCTGCCACTTCCAAAATGGAACAGCTTTCATCTGATCATGTTTCACAGCCTCTTTGCATTCACTTTGCCTGGAAATACTGATGCTGACAGAGTTATAAGTGGTTATAAGTGTTATTACTCTATGGCTGTTTTGCTTACATCCTTCACTTTTTTCTTTATTTCTTGTAACACTACTATTGTAGGTAACATCTTCATTCTTTGTCATATATAGGTTACTGACCTGAAAGTTGCACTCAGAACATATAAGTTATTTCAATTATTTCTTCAAATAAACATTAAGGCTACTGTAAAACTGAGGAAAAGATTTAATTGCAGAGTAGGCAGACAGAGAAAGAGGTCTTGAAAGTTGAAATCATGATTCACAAGCCTAAAAAAAGAAAAAAAAGAACCAAAGAGAAACCTTTCATCACCAGCCTCCAGTTCTTCTTGCTTTCCCACCCAAATTAATTCAGTGAGGTTTTTAAAGCCTTTTTAATTGAAATAATTTATTTTTACCTCAAGCACAGGTTATCATAAATCAGCAAATAAACAGCAGTTATTTTCACTTTTTTTTTTTTAATAAAGCAAGATGGCAAATAAAGTTAGCTATTATCTTAAATACAAAACACTGTAACACTGAGTTATTGTTCTAGTTGTGAAGGTACCAAATTTACTAAAATCAGAAAAAGAATAACTGTACGGGTTCTGCTTTGCTTTGCACTGATGCAAACGTGCATCTTGGTGAGATTCAACAGGGAATTTCATGGAGAGACTGAAAAAGTCTGCCCTGGTCTGGAATTGCAGCCATTGTATGCACCGAGCCTCACAAAAAAGGATGGGTTTTAAAGCAGCAATTACATTCATGCGAGCCTTTAAAAAACATACATGATTTGCAGTACTCATTGTGTGACATTGTTTGATGTCTATGTGGGCTGAAATGCAACAAATTTGTCACTCTCTGCTAGACTGAGAATGGAACTGGCAATACAGTCATGCCAATCACAGCCCAGACCTGGTGATTTTCATTTCCTGAAGCACTGATTTGCACTGCCAAATGATGAGGCTCCACTTTGCAGATTTTGCTTGTACCTGCTGAGGCGATGTGAAAATTCCTGACAATGTCTGAGGCTGACCAGGTGCAGGGCATAGGGAAAAGCCACTTTCCAGTGCACAAGAGCTAGTAAGCTGTTCTCTATAGAAAAGGCTTCCACGCTTATTAATATAAAAAAACTTGCAAGTGATGTTCTGCTATAGACTAGGGCAACTTGTAGGAAACCCAGATTTTCTGGAAATTTTCAAAAACAGTAATTCTTTTAAATCTCTTTAAATTACCTTAAGGACATCTGCTTGTAACATAATGAATGATTAATTAAGTCAATACTTTTTAAAAGTGAACTCCAGATCATTAAAAAACAAAACCACTCAGCTGCTGTTCAAAGGTCCATGCTGCAAGAATTTATCTCAATGGCAAGGTCATCACTAGCTTTAAGGTTATAATCTAATCATCACTTATTACTTGCTGAGAGCTACATCCTGATCCTGAGAGGTAGGAGTAGCTACTTCTTAAAGACAGGGCACTCAAGGAGTAAGATTTTTCTTCAGTTGAACAAGGATTTTTGAATCTAGCCCTTAGATTCAGGACCATGGTGTTGTTGCAGGTATCATAGACACTTCTACAGGACTCCAAGGAGGAGCCAGAAACTGTTTCTGTGGACACAAAAGAACAAATCTCAAGGAACAGATTCTGTCTCTTTCCTATATATTCTGCTTCCAGACCTCCAAATCCTATAAAACTGAGCAAGGTGTGTGTGGCTGCTCAGTGTAAGAGAAGTTGGATCTGCCATGTTGTCATGACCCATGTAACACACACCAGAGTCTGACTCCAAATATCCAGGAAAAGCTGAGCGCATTTTCACTTTTCAGGGGAAGACAGAATGACATTTTCTGAAGAGTCTTTTCTGCAAATGATGTCCCACAAACACAGTTAACAGAGCAGCTGCCTCACAACTGCATTTCAGCTTGCTTAAGAATAAATTGCAAGTAGCACCCAGCAATCTCCTATGATGTCACACATAACTGCTCTGTCCCAGCACCAGAGCTCTCGCTGCAGTGACTTAGTATTGCCTTCTTACATTGGAAAAGATTATTTGCATTGGCTGTCTTTTTGGTGCATTGGCTGTCTTTTTGGTACACTGGCTGAGATCTTGAGCTCATGCATATGATCCTATTAGAGTGGCTTTCTAACCTATGCGAGAAAAATTAGGTGCATTTGAATTGGACCTCCTTTTTCTGTGCAGGTAGCTTGCATCTGAGCCCAGAGTATTTTAAGTTGTGTAAGTAAGTTCACAAGTTGTGTTCACTTTATTTCTGCTAGCATCAAAAAGAAGATCTCTTGCCCAAACACAGCCCTGTAACCAGCAAACACTGCCATCTGATTCAGTTCAATTCCTGTTGCCTACCCAGCAACCTGGAACCAACCCAAGGCTGGACCCAACAGTCACACATTTACGTCACATAAAAGAAAGGGAGAACCTCACCCAGCAAACAGAAAAACTTCAACATTGCAGCAAGCATCCATTGAGAAATAGCAAAGATTCGGGGTAGATGGTTCAACAAGCAAAATACTACCATGGCAAAACCCATGTCTTTGGGTGGACAGAGTTTACATAAATTGTTCACTGCCTACCTAAACAAAATCAAAGGATGTTCAGGGTGACTGCAATATATATCGAGTCAGTTATAGACATCCTGACACCTTAGATACCCTATTTCTTACAGTCAGGGCCATAATTGCAATGACTGTTTCCTGAGTCTAGTGAATGGGATGAGATAATTATGCAGGAAGCCTGTGTTAACTACTTTTTAGAGTAATATGTTCTCTATGCTCAAGGAAATGGTGTATTCCTTGGTCTGCCACTGATGTCGAGTATCACACTTGGGCCGCAATTTTCAAATGTATATATATAAACAGCCTGGTTTTCCCTAAAACCCTTAAAAGTGTGGCAACTGGGGACCAGAAAAATGAGTTCTCTTAATCACATTGGAAGCTTTAAAGAAAGACACTGCTCCAATGCCAGTTGTAATCAGAATTGTTGAAAAACAGTGACTATTTTTTCTTTGAAAGGGAATAACTCAGCTTGCGCTTTTCAGCCTGGGGTCTGACCTGCTGATGAGACAGCATCTCTAAAACCATGTAGTGTTTTATAAATGTTTGGCATTAGGATGCTGAACAGCTGCTTAAATTATGAGGGCACTGGTAAGTGAAGTTCCTGCTGCCTTTCTGACTGAATGCAGGCATTTCTCATTAAAGACCTAACTCCACAAGGTGCTGGTCACTCTCAGCCTTCACAGGGTTTTTTTTTCTGAAAAGAATATCTGTCTGGTTGTGAGCTCTGGTCTCTCAGTGGGAATTTAACAAGCTATTTCCATCTGTTGCTGCAGGCTGTATTTCAGAGTACAGGTTCATTTGTGACTCATGTTTCTTTTCTCTGCTTTCCCTGCCCCCTTTCTCTCTCTCATCTTCTTTCCTCTGCAGAGGGGGTAAGAACGAGCCAGAACCAGAGCAACCAATCCCTCGAAAGGTGCAGATTCGTTCTCTCCCTTCCTTGGAGGATATTGATCCAGATGTGTTAGATAGCATGCACTCGTTAGGCTGCTTCCGTGACCGAAACAAACTCTTACAGGACTTGTTGTCAGAAGAGTAAGCACTTGCTAAGTCTTAATATCAGTTGGGTGTCCATGGGCTGGGATGCTTAGAAATCTGGGGAGAGGTAGAGATCGCTTTAATGCATATCTCACTGTGAGGGACCAGTAGCAACTTCTCACCCATTTAGCTCATTTGCTAATATGGTGCTGGGAGCAAGCACTGAGTCTTACTTGCAACGTGTATCAGAAGCTCACAGCGTGACCAGCAATGGAAACACAGTGCTGTCTCTTCCGTTGCTGCCAGACAAGGTCACTTCATGAAAAGATGGGCCGTGCAGTTCAAATGGGGAGGTATTATTGCTCTTATTTGTCTGGGATATGCCTTTGTTGGCAAATTTTTATTTACTTCAAGCTTACACCTGAGAGCTGGTATATTTCCTGAGGTGTTAAGAGAGGCACATAATGGAAAGAGCGCCTAGAGGCTCAGGAGACCTGTCTTGCTGCCACCCATGGTTTGGACTTGTGTGGACATATTACTTCATCTGACTTATGCCTCTGTTCTGTGTGTGTATGGGAATCATATTTTCTTTTCTCAGTAGCTACTCATTGGAGATAGCAAGATTCTCAAAAGCTTTGTGGGTTATGTATCTGGCTGGCAAGTACATGATTATTTCCAGCTTATTTAGAATAACCGTAGAGGAGGGTTTATATCTACATGTCAATTTTTTTTCTCTTCAAATTTAAAGACATTTTTCTTCTTTTTTTTCAGAGAAAACCAAGAGAAAATGATTTATTTTCTTCTGCTTGACCGGAAGGAGAGGTATCCTAGTCATGAAGATGAGGATCTTCCCCCTAGAAATGAAATAGGTACTACAGATAGGACCTCTGTCAGCATGAACCCATCTCAACTAGTTCCTCTTCACCATTTTTTTTTTTTATTTTTTTTTTTTTAATATATACCCAAACCCTGGCATCACTGCTACCATCCCACTGAAATGGTATACAACATTGGTGAGAATCCTCAGCCTGAGGTGGCAGGTCTGTTTTGTGGTTAAACTTGGGTTTATTTTTCTGGGCATGTCTATCTCACAGTGCAGAAACATTCAAGTTGGTCTTAAACCAGATCTTAAAAAATATATGGACCCACAAGCTGGATCTGTGCAAACAGATGAGGTTTAGAAGTGTAGTCTAGTAGCAGAATTTTCTGATTACTAATCTACATGCAGTATTGCAGAAGTGTTGCTTCTAGACTTGAGCTAGTAAGACTGTGTAGCATTGCATCCTTGTGGAGTTACATATGTACACATTCTCTTTTCTGTAGGTAAATATATACACTGTTGAAAGTATGAATAATATTACATGCCTGTTTATAGTGCATACATTTTAGATTAACTTAGAAAGATTTTCAAAGCTTGATATGCAATAAGATTCTGTATCTTATAAAGCTCTGGTGATACCACTTTATTCCCCCCAAAAATAGTATTTTAGGGTACTGCTGATCACCAAGGACTTCATTAATCTACACAACAAGAAAAATGCTTCCCTAAAGAACTAGCTGTATAAGTGACTTTTGCTGTGCAGAGTGACAAAAGTCGACCTAATAAAGGATTAGTCACTTTTAACAATGACCTGAAATATCATTTTTACATACTAGTGTTGTGGTTTTCAAGTATTGTATTTCAGAACTTTGAAGGCCAGAAGTAAAATGTTCTTTATATTCACTGGAGAGCTTGGAATCTCACCAGCCTACAGGGCAGGGGTGTACTGAACTTTAAGTTTGTTAATACTCCATTGAATTATTACCTTATCCAAGTTCCAGGCTCCAGGCCCTAAAATTTTGCAGGGAGATCTCTTCTGTGGGTAAAGAGATGGACATTCTTAGTCAGTGCAGCAATTTTTAAACCCTTACCTGGACGGAGCTGCAAAAAGCATGTTAGCAGGGATCCTGATGAAGATGGGTAGATGTGCCAACTGCAGGTCCTGTGGTCAAAAGCTTCTTGTTCAGTGCAGTTTGTCATCTAGCACTTTAGCAATCCGCTTTTGACTCAAACAGATTATCCTGTAATGTAAGGACACCATCATCTTGTTTTAGAAATGCTTTTGTCAAAAGAAAAGAAGCAAGGTGACTCTAGAATCTTCATATCTGGCATGTCAGTGAATACATAGCTATGCCCTAAATACATCATGTATATTGGTCTTCCACATGCCAAAGTATTTTCATGTTTTGAACAGAAATATTATTCTTTACTCATGTATTTTTTTTTGTACAGGGAATGAAAATGTTCCCCAACAGGGAAACACTACTCTGAATGCATCGTTGTGGCTGATCAGCACATCTTAGCTTCTTGTAGCATTATTCTTTGAGCGTTTGTGAGTTGTATTTCCCCTTCCACAGGGGGTTTCCACCTCCTCTGTTCCCAGCAGTATCTCTGAGAACGCAGGGCAAGGTTTAATTAAGAACAAACATGCTTCTGATGAATATCTCATAATTAGCCATTAGCAATGGCCTTGCAGAAACAAAGAAGAGCAAAGGAAACTAAGAGATTTAGTAATAGCAGCTTGAAGAAGACACATTCTGACAGTTATGAATTGCTTGAGCTCTTGCCAAAAATTAAAGAAGAAGTATTTTGCTTTTTTCCTCTTCCTTTGCATGTTAGGTCTCAGGAGGTATGGGTGAGTAAAAATATGGTCAGTTCAGGCTAGCACTTTTCTTTTGGTGTCCTTTCTGTATGTTTCAGCTCTATAAACCTTTCTCAAAAGGCCAGGGAAGGGCCACCTTCACTATCTTTTGAGTTCAGCTCCATTTTCTTTACCTGAAAACATATAAATGAGAAACTTCTCAGTAAAATGAATGAGTGTCAACTGATGTCTACTTGATTGTGGGCTTGAGTTTCTTAATAAACAGAGAACAAGAGATTGGGCCAGAATAGCCATATAGGATATAGGTGCCTCATCCAAACTCAGAAACTGAGCCTTTATTTCCCACCTTCAAGATCAATGCTTTTATAATTCATTACCTACATGATTCTCTCTTCCTCTGTAAAAAATCCTTAGGAAGGGCATCACTTTTCTAATGCAAAATAAAAAGAAAATGCATCCTCAAAATTATCACAGATCCAGACTTCTTTCTTTAGTATCTTTAGATGTGACAGCAATGACAGACTGCATACCTTGTTGTTTCTTACTCAGACCCTTTTAAAAAATATGTACAGTACTTGCTACCTTCAGCCATGTATTGTGTAGGATTGTAGTCTATTTTAAGGAGGAATCAAATACCTTTATTGGAAGCTCAGCCACATTCATGCAAGCTTCTGGATGTATTTTCCATCACACCTTTGTGAATTGCTGTTCTTGAATTTATTGGTGTGTTTCACCTCCTGCTCTTTTTGCTTAGTCTCTCCCTTTGATAGTTTAAAATATAGATTGGAAATCAATTTCTCCCAGCATCTTAAGCAGCAAGGACTAATATACAAGAACCATTTAGCTTGTTAGCGATATCCTTCTCCTCCTTAATTGTCTTGTTGATTCCCTCATGGTCCCTCTGGCTACTGTCCTTCTCTCGAGCTTTCTTTTTCTGATGGTTGTACAAAACATTGTTAGTCAAGTCTTCAGCTAATTTCTCTTAAAATTTCTTCTTTCCTCTCTTTTAATGTCCGCCTTATATTTGGCCTGTCACTTTTGTAAGTGTCACTCAGCTGAATTTCCATTTGCTAAAGTTTTCTGTTTTGAACATACTTGGATTAAATTGCCTTGTAAAGTATCTGTCCATAAAACATTTTTCTTGCCTTTTTCCATCTTTCTTGTTTAGACTTTATTATTAACAAACATTGATGCAGTCTGAGCTTACTTATCTCCATTCTTTTGACATTAACTGCTTTCTTCATCTTCCTTCTTCTTCCTTCTTTTTTCTTTCTTCTAAACTGCACTCTTCCACCTTCCTTTCTAATGTCTGATATCCCTCTGCAAAACTTCCATCAACTCTCAGTTGTTGATACCAAACGTAATTATATTGTCATTACGTGTGTTACTCAGCTCTAGTCACCCTTCTGATACCAGCAGTTGTCCTGTGGGATGAATCCTTTCTCATTCTTTGAATTTGTTTCCAGAAGCAGGAATTAGAAATGTCTAAACCTTGTCCCAGCTTATTTTTGACCACTCACATGTGTGCTGCTGAAGTCACCCAGTATAACTGCTTTATTAGATTTATCTCCCTTTGTTTTTCCCTCCACTTTATGCACTATATATTTTTCCTAATTTGGAGGTCATTACCCCTAGTAGTATTTTCTACTACCTTTCTGTTACTGGATGTAGTTTGAAATAGATTGAGATACAACTGCTTTTTTTTTCTAATTATTTTTTAACAGGAAAATTATTGCTCTTAATACAAAGAATATTTGGGTTATACAGTAACGGGGTCAGCCGTTATCACTAGCCTACTTACATTTAAGCCATTTGCTTATGCTCATTGTTTCAAGAATAAGCCCTGCCTTAAAGGGATCTTGCTTTAAAAAACATGATGTGAGAGAGAGAACAAGAAAGTTGATGGGGGGCATGAGGAGGGCAAGGTAATAAAAATAATACCATCACACTAGGTAGTAGAGGTAGAATTGTCAAATGGAATATTACTGGTTTAACAAAGGAAGAGGAAGAAGCTGTAGGGGCTGGGCACTGTTCTTTCTAAATGCAGGGGTGAAGTATGCCTTTTTTTATTGGCCGTCACCCTCTACTAAAATTAAAAATGTGTCTATAAATAGAGGCAGGGAGCTGAAATAGCCCAACAAAAGAAAAGAAAATCCTTCTGTAGCTTTTTTCTGCCACCTTTCTTTTTACTGTTTCAATGCCATGAGAGATGTTAGTAATAAAACTTTTCAGCAGGTCTGCATTTGCTTCCCTGCTTCACCATGGAGGTGTGTATGGTTACATAGTCACCTAAGAGCACATTCTGCAGTGCAGTTTGGTATCTACAGACTCTTTTCAGACCAATTTAGGTGCTCCTCACAAAGTCAGTAAATGTGTCTCAGAACCTTTAGGAATGAATTGCCTTTAAATAATCTCATTCTTATACCTCAGTTTTCACTCTGCAAAGTGAAAGTAGTACTTCAATACCTCATTGAAATGTTACACAATAAAAAGTGTAAAGCACTTCAGTTACTATACCAGTAAAAGCTGTATGATGACCTCTGAGACAAATTTTAGTAGCTCTTGTTGGAGATTCATCTCAGGTAGACGAGTATGTTTAATTTGTAATGCTGAAGGAGGAAAAATACAAAAGCAGTGGGGAAAACCTGAAATCTAATCTTAAAGATGCAAAAAAAAAATGTATGCATTCAGCAGAGAATGCAATTCTGACTTGAGAGTGTACTCATGTCTCTGTGTCACATTTAATCTAGCTAACAGGGACATCGAAGGCAAGCTCTGGCAACCTGAGTACATGTACAGGATCCCTAGATGGCTTATACTCTGGCTAACAGCTTGTGCTATAGCCCGTGCTGTCATCTTGTTATTACTGTTATCAGCTTTGTAAGGTAATTTCTGCAAGCTATGCTATAGTTGTACCTCTGTTTTACAGTGCTTGTACATTCAGGGCAGTAGCAGCGCTCCTTCTCTCTGTAGATGGATTGCAACTTTTCTCTTAATGTTTGCAAATTTGGAGGAAGGGAGAGACTGCAAATGTTCATCTCCATCACAAAGATCTGTGTCTCTGTAGGGGAGGTGTGAGAGTGAGATTGTTGACAGACAATTTAACCAACCTGTTTGAGGTAAGTCACAGCCAAATTCAGCTGACAGCATCATTTTCTTTTCATAAAGATCCCCCCAGGAAGCGTGTGGACTCCCCAATGCTGAACAGACACGGGAAACGGCGGCCAGAAAGGAAGTCGATGGAGGTCCTCAGTGTTACAGATGGCGGCTCCCCAGTCCCTGCTCGCAGAGCTATTGAAATGGCACAACATGGACAGAGGTGGGTCTCTCCTTTACCCGGGAGTCCTGCCTGTCTGGGTTTGCTACCCACTTTTATGTTATACATACAAAGCAGTCGTGGAGCTTTTCTGTTCACACCAGCACTCATTACAATTTCCAAGCACACTTGCAACATGATCTGGCAGCCAGCAGCACTTATGCACACAGGACCAGAAGTCCTGCCAGCGGCTTAAGAGTTCTGTTCACTTGCAGCTATTGCTTAGGAAACCGCCATGTCCTCTGGGCAAGATTCATCTCACCTCCTTTTAATTGTTGAGAACATACGCATTCAGTCTAAGCTTGTGATACGGGCTGTCACTCTAGGCAATGGGGACAGATGAGAGCTTTGGAAGGTCTCAGATACATGTGTCCTCTGTTCCAACAATCTTAGATGGGATAATCACCCTCTGGTTGTTCCTCTCTGTCTCCATAGCCTACAATAGGAATCTAGATCCACTGTCTTGGATTATGTGCCTAGCTTTTGGGCACCTGAAGTTAAGTGAGATGAACCCCACCCTCCATATCATCAAAACAGCTTGAATCTGGAAAGCCCTGTCCAAGCATCCATAGATGGCTCTAAGATGTGCTGTCAGAGCCAGCATGCAGCCAGCCCACATAAATTCCCACATACCTATAAAGTGATGGAATATGTATAATTTTGCTTCTTTTATATCAAAGAAAGTGTCAGTCTTGTGGAGAAATGGCAGAGGCAAATGGTGTCTCCTCAAGGCAGGTTCTGGGAGGGTAAACGAACTGTGGAAGTTCACCTATGTGAACCATGGAAGTTGCTTCCTCAGTCCCTATGACTAGGCTAAGGGAAGCACATGCATTTGTGCTTGTATAGATCGATCAGAATGAAAGAACACTTCACATAAATGTATGCTGATGATACTGTAACTTCTGTTTCAGTTTTATGACATGTTTTTTTTGTTCAGCTGTTAAAATCTGCTCAAAAGCAGCCTGCTGTGCCCAGAAAGTCCCTTTCCTGGCTGAAAACTGTGTGAAGAACATGAAATAATTTCATGTCCAGAGGCCCCTAGAATTGCTACAAAGTTTTACTGTTACAGTTCTGTCTACAGTGAGGAAAAAGTGGTGATTTCCAGAATTTCAGACTGGATGTGTGAGATACATTGCCATAATGATCTTTCACTGTAGTGTAGGTTGGAAGCCTATCTTGAATATGTGGTTTGCTTTGATGTGAGGTCTGGGTGAAGGAAGTGTTCAGGGCAGGGTGTGCTCAATGTTCCCCACAGGCCTCATAGTGATCAAGATGAACACAACACTGAGAAACAGTTGCGCACTCCTTATTCAACTTACAGTGTTTAATCTGGTAGCTGGTAGATGCATGGGCCATGAAATTCCCAGAGCCAGACAGAGGTGGATCACTTTCCCCCAGTCCAAGGCTGCCTGTGAGTCACAGTACTCTGCAGCTGTTTACAGTAAGCATCCAACTGTGTGAAACAAATAGGAGGTGATAGAATGATCCCAAAGTTTTCTGAGAGATGAAACCTTCTCTTCCAGCTCTCAGCTTTGACTTTGGATTCAGAAGTCTGAAGAGGCAAAGCTCTATCTTGCTATCCAAAGTACTTCTTTTGCTTTTAAATGTCTCATGAGGAAACAATTGAAGTCAAATGGTCTGAGATGAGTTCAGATCAGGGACATATCCAGGCTACATACCAGTAAAGAAGGGTTTTGGCTGAAGGAGGAATTGAAACCTTCCAGGCACAAAAGAGATACAGGGCAATGCATACCACAGCTCAGGGCTGGACATAAAGTGATTAAGGGTGGAGAAAGGAATGTAATAAGACTATGATTGATGATGATGGGCTTGGTAGTGCTTGTTTTGGAAGGGGTTAAAGGGAAGATGTTATTTTACTCCATGTGTGAGCTTCCATATTTCATACCATCCACATGCACAGATGACAACAGCACATTTTTTGTTGCTGGCAGCACAGTTGTTTATAATGTGAACTGGCTTCCTTAACGAACACCACTGCATGGGGATTGTCTGGGGACGATGCATTGCTGATGGGGCACCGTCTGTCAGAACAGTCAGTAACAAAATGACAAGTGCCTTCCACCAAGAGTGGGGGGATTTTTAATGGCTACTTGCATGCTATATTCCATAAAATGACCCACTGTCAGTGGATTTTACAGCAGTAGGGCTTAGATCCCACAAGTGGTTGCTTTTTCTAAGAATTACATTTTTTGGTCTCAGCAGATGACTATTTAGTGCTACAGTATTAGGAAGACATGGAGGTGGACCATGGACACAGGTCTACTGTTTAGACACAGATGACTTTTGTAAACATCCAGAGACACAGAGCCTTGCTTCTTTCTTGAGCTGGCAGAGATACTCTTCTAACCAGTGGCAGAACACACCTATGTTTTGTGATTTAGTCCTATTTTCCTCTTTCCCTGCAGTAAACAGATGTTTGCTTGCATAAAGGGGATTTATGTTATAACCTCTGGCTTATGTGTCTGTGTCATGAACTATGCTTTTGGTAACCATGTGGGGACCCTACAAGTGTTTGGTCAAGGCTTGTTCTTTCCATTGAGATTTGAAACTCAGCAACCTTCAACCCTACAAGCTAAGAAAATATTAAGTGAAAAACACAGTCCCTCAGTGACTTGGTTTTGGATAATGGAGGAGAACTCAGCACAAAAACTTACCAAGTCCTTGAAATGCTTGTGCTGACCTCTCTGAGTGTTCTCCTTTTGGTCTTTATATATGGCAAAGTTTGTATGCACAAACACCAGCCACTCTAAAACTAGTGACTAAGTTTGTTAATTCTTGGTTTTTCCTGTTTGTTGTCAACTAAATGGGTTCATAATTACATGTTAATTGCTTCTGCTGTTGTAGTATCTGCACCTCTTAGACTACCTAGTGTTTCATTGAAATGTCAAACGAGAAAAGATAGGTTCTGAGCTTAGAATCTCACCAGCTAATTTGTCCCTTGTGCCAAAATCACACAAACTAGGAAGAATTCCCTGGGAGCTAGGATCCCTCAGAGATATGCCAGAATCACAGCTCTACTGTGAAAGTCCAAAAACTGTTCTAAAATGGGCTTCATTAGCTATTCATTTTCTTCTGGTTATTGGAATGGGTAGCTTGCATGAAAGATCAGCTAGCATTAGGAAGCAGTGTTCTGTGAAACGTTGGAGCATATTAACAGTGAAACATATTACAGAGAGCTCCCCCTTTAGCAAAGCACAGGGAATTTTGCTTCTAAGCTTGAGGGATTCAGACCCAAAATGATAAAGCAGTATACATTCAGTATAGGGAAGAGAGTTGAGAGTAGGAGTAAGTGGTAATGGACCCTACAAATTAGAATATGACATGGATTACTGTTCCTCTGAGAGGCTCCCTGGTCTGATTTTAACCTTTTCCCAGGTTGTGCTTAGTGTTGAGATCTTCTAGAAAAGTCTGAGTAATGAGTGCTTTGCAATTTGCGCTTTCAGGCATGTTCTATTTTCCCTGGACAGTAAGACAATGTAGATGATACCTGGGTTTTTAATTGGTTAAAGGGGAGCAGGGTTTACAAGTATGTGTGGGGGAAGTCATCTTAGACCTCAGAAGTCAGGGAAAAATAGTGAACTTCAGCACTGTGTAGGCTTAAGCCATAGTTGGAAAGTAAAAGAAAAGTTTTTCAGAGCATTGCTTAAAAACGGGAGGATGGGTTGGGGGGCTGGGTGTCCAGCATTGCTTCAGGTGACTCTCTTGTATAAATGTCCACACTAGTAACTCTGTTTTCTCGCTTTGTTCCTGCCATAGTAAAACAATGTTCAGTAAAAGCCTGGATATCTCTGAAGCCAATCCCAAATTCAACAAAGAAGAAAGGTATAAACACTGACAATATGTTCCTCTCCTCTACCTCACTGCTGAGACCTTAAAGATGCAGTACTTACCTTCTCCATGTGGGGACATGGCTATTCTCTCTTTAGAGAGAAATAAAGAGGGTGGGATATTTACAGCCCCACACCACATACATTTTTGTACAGTACCATTCATTTGAGGCTACCCCTAATACAGCCCGTGACTGTACCAATGTTTTCCCCACTAAAATTTCATCCTACTGCTACTTCTGGTTCAGTTCTGCCCTGAGTGAGGGTGCCCAGCGTAGAAGATGCATTTGCTAAGACTGCTTTGGGAAGGATTGGTATATAAAACACTAGGAAAGCCCAAAGTGCTCCACTCCCAGCACTAGAAACAACGGCACAACTGAGCCAGTGAGAGCGACGGTAGGAAACTTTGGACATCCTGTCTGATAGAGCAAAATATTAAGTGCCTGTAAGGAAGAGACAAGCTCCTTAAGACTACCCTGGCTGCAGCAGAGAACACAAGAGGAAAAGATGATGAGTCTAATCTAGCAGTTCAAGTGACAGATGGTGAAGAGTAACAAAAAAGGTAACTCCCAACTGTGAATAGAGCCATAATGGAAGACATGCAGGCCACCAGATTCAGGGAGTTTCAGTGGACTCATGTGGATCCATGAATAAAAAAAAAAAAACTGTAGACTTTTGAGAAGGTTTTTAGTGGACATGTTGTTCCTAAAATTTTGGTCTCATAGGAAGAGAATTTTTCTCTAGTGTTAAAAGTGGACATCCCAATGGATAATTCTTCATCAAAATGTGATCATTATACATTTTGGAAAAACAATTAACTTACCTAAAGGTTAGGAGTGTTCCATACCTTCAAAAAGGGGAAAGCAAGAGTTCCTTAAAGGAACTTACGGACTTGGCAAACCATTCTTCTTTCCATTTCCCCTTTTAATAGAAACCTCTCTATTTAAAGATAAATGTGGCCTTTAAGCCTCAGGAGACTTGTAGGATATGTGGAGGACAGCCCCTGTTTTGGCCTTTTGCAGACTGAGGCAGCCCTTTGTGGGCAGTATTTCAAGTCTTGAGCCTTCTACAATGAAGAACATTGTGCATCTGCCGGAGAGATTGTGCCTCACATGATGTGTAAAGCACACTCTTTAAGATGCCAAGAGGAGAACAAGCGTTGAACAGCCATGTTAGTGGCTGGGCTTTCCTGGACTGTTACCATAGACATGGAAATTCCTATCCCTTTTTCGGATTCTCCCTATACATAAGTTCTGTTCTTGAACATATGGCACTTCTTGCATTGAAAGCTACTCTGAAAGTACTCTAAAGATGAGCTTTTCCACAGAAATTACAGCTCTGTGGTTCAGTAACAGAAGTGCAGAAATTTTATCTGTGACAGGAGAAGGGTCTTTTGCAGATGTTCCCAGCACCGTTTGTTGTCCCTATATCCTTCTCTAGCAACTGCTACAGGTGTTTTAGGAGCAGAGAAAATGACGCTTCAGTAACCACTGGGGAAATTTGTTAAATACACATGGGCATTTTGTGTTCCCTTTCAAAGGTAATATTTTTCAGAGCACAGGAGGAGAAGGTTAGGGCACTGCATGAGGATCACCCAGGATCCTTCGCTTGAAGGACCAGGCAAATTTTGTGAAGGATCACATTCTCTGTGGTCTTAACCACTCTCCCACTTCTAAGAGTTAGAATGAAGGACCTCAGTGGTGGGAAAATGAGAGGACCTGGATCCTGGATCTGCAAACAGCCACATGAAAGATAGGCAGCAAAGAGAACCCCAGCCAAATGGAGCCAGCTAATCATGGTGGCCATTAAATTTTTGGCCAGTGTTTAATTATCCAACTTTATGATGTCTTTTTTAAAGGAATACTGCATCTTTAAGGGTCCCTTCCCTCTAGATGCACATGGTTGTCTTAGTAGCTGAGGCCACTGTCCCTTTCTTTTTCTTTTTCTTTCTTTCTGACTTTCTCTTTCACCCCTTCTTTCAGTGCTTCTCTTCTTCTGTATCTGGGTTGCTGCAGCTCCGTAGTTCACTTGCTTCAGTATTGTAGGGAATGCACATGTCTGCGCTTCTGGGTCTATTGTGTCCTGGGATTGTTCATTTTTTTTAAACCTCATTTCCCTCTTCCTTTTCCCTATTGTCAATTTGCTTTCCATTCTCTTTGTTAACCTCTTCAGTGCCTTCCCTGTTGGGAAAATGACTTGAAAGAAAAATTAATCAACCTTCTTGCACCCATTCTATTTACATGTTAATCTTATGCATGTGTGATTATGGGTGTATTTTCTGTATAAATATACACAGACATTCTGATATACAGTGGGTGTCAATTTGCTCTTCTCAGTTACATCACTGTAGATAGGTTTGTACGGGTACGAGTGAGGACAGCATTTGTCCCCAAATATATATACATATATGTATTTTTATATAAATTACAGAATTAGATCTTACTCAAATTTGTGCTCCAGGCTGAAATACAAATGGAGTATCACTCAAACACATGAAAAAGAACTTTTTGTAATGCTTCTTTCCACTTCTCTTTCAATGTGTAGCACAAGCTTTTTCTTTCTATTCTAACTGTTTTAATTTTAACTTTTCTCAAAGCTGCCTTGCATTGCCTGCCCAGCATTTGCAATGTTGATGTAACCGAAAGCATGGCTAGTTGCACTGAGCAGTAAACTGTGAAATCTACTGGGCATATATTAAATTTGGCATTTCTGTTGGTGACCGTCTTGTGGAGAATGCATTTTCTTCACCCAGCCAGAGGTAGCTCTGGCAGCTTGGGAGCCTGTTATTGAAAATGGAGAGAAGGAGAGAGAGAAAAAGACAGAGAGGAAAAAAAAAAAAAAAAAAAGAGATACATATGACTTGAAAATAATTTGGCTTAATAACACCCCAGATTTTTTATTTATTTCTAATCTAATATTTTTTGTTGTGAAAAGGTGGTGACCCTTTCCTGAATTTGCTTACCTGCACCCCTGAAAACTTAATAACCTGACTATTCTTTTGATTTTGAATGGTTTGGTTAGTAGTGAAAAATTAAGAATACTTAAGTTTTTGGTTGTCACTAGGTTTCAAAGTCATCATGCCAGAGATTCATTCTGCTTTTAGAGCTGCTGTTTCAGACTCTTTTCAGTACAGCATTGATTTATTCTCCATTCACATTTGAAAGATTTTCTTTGCAACCTTTAAGACCCAGAGACTGAATTTATTTTAAATGAAAAATGAGATCCTGGAGCACAAGATGGCATCCACAGAGATAAGTGCCGGGTTGCTGAGCTGGTATGTTCTAGCTGATCTGAATTCCTGAATGTAAGACCATCATGACTAATAAGCCAGTAACAAAGCAGATTCACAGCTTGAGCTACAATCTTGTACCCTGGGCTCCCAAGCTGGCTCAGAAATGCATGCTTTAATAACCAATACATTTCACAGTTCATTCGTGGCAAAAAAAAAGTACTTCTTACCAGGCCAGCTTGGGGGACAGAGGGACACTACACTGAGCAAACTAGGGACAAAAAGAAAAATTTCCTTGATAATAGTCTGTTATAAATGTGCCTTATGTAAGAGGAGAAAAGAAATGCAGCATGAAGTATGAACCCCATTGCTCTGCTGACTGCTTTAATTGGGATTTGGCTGGGAATTTTTTTTTTTTGCAGCCTTAGTATGTCCCTCTCCATATTCCCTAGTGCCAAAGTTGGACGCATCTGCAATATTGTGAGCAGGACAAAAGTTGTTTTCTGGTAAATGAAACTGTCCCCCTAGTGTTCCTGGTCTCTGAAGACATAGGTACCAATGGCAGTAATTATGACCGTTCAGTTCTCGGAACAGTATTTCACTCTGCTTTTCCTAATCTTCTCTCCACCTGCCTCCACATCCCTCTCTCTTTCTTTCTCTCTTTCCCTCTCTCTTCATTTTCCCTTTCCGAGGATGGCGAGTGCTGATCCGTTGGGGTAAGCTCTAGTTTTGGATTATTCCTGTTGCGGGACCTGTTGTATCTTGTAGAGAAACTTTTCATTTGCACTTTACAAATATAATATAGGGTGATATACTCCAGTGATTGAGGCGTTACAGCAGGGAGAGAGAGATGTGGGAAGAAGCATTTTTGGTGCTTTTGTGTGTGTTTGTGTGCTTTTATGTTGGAGTCAGACTCCATATAATTTACTTTTGGGTTCTCTTTTGTTCCCTTTTTGTCTCTATGTTTCAATGTCTGTGGGCACAGGGAACTATCCTGAGAACCTGTGCAGGTACCAGGAGACCTTCTGAGAATGAAACCCCTTTCTCCGTTGAGTGCTTTTTGTATCTGTTTGGTACCCTTCAGTTACTTTTGATCCTAATTTATCCTTTTTTCTTCTTTATTTTTTTAAGATGAAACTGAATCCCATCCGTGTTATTAAAAAAATGCTGGGTATTCCCTCTCTTTTTAGTGTTTTCATAAGAGGTGACCAGATGGCCCTAGAGACAGATTTATCTTCAAAGCTCTTTATTTTAAATAAAGAGGGTATAGGTACAATTAGGAATGCAGTCACACTTCAAATTAAAGTTCCATTTATAAATACTTAACTGAAGGATAATATTTTATTAATAAATAATTTAATAAAAACATTGTAATAGATCACTACAGGCTGCAGCAAAACCTTATTGAGAGGGTATGTATTGAGAAAGCTAATTAGCACCAGTAACATTTTCTTATGTTTGTTGTATGCTTTACTATTTATTATTTATTTCTAAACCATTTATAAATGGAACTTTAGCATAGCTGGGCAATTAAGGAAGGGGGTGCTGTTTAACATTGCCCTCTGTGTGCGCTGAAAGGAAGAAGAGGTGCGTTACCAACACCTGTGGTCCTTTCTCTGTGCTCTTTGTAAGGCTTCATCTTACAAGCAGGTATTACCATGGGTAGACATTCTACTTAAGCTCAAGTATTCCCAGTAAGAGCTGTTATACTTAGTATTATTTGCACGGTAGGGACTTTAAGATACAGGATCATCAAAGGTATTCTATTCATATTCCATAGAGCAAGGGAGCAAGGTAGCACAGTTTATATCCTTTGGACACCCAAGAGTAATAGTGATAAATTGTTGTAACACACAATGCCGGATTGCTCACCTATTGCCTATTAATTCAGGTAATTTTCAGGGATCTTGTATGTCGGCATACAGTTTAGAAATTTTTGGGTTTATTTGAGTGAGCAAGCAAAGAGGAGTATCAAATTCCACTCAATTTGTGATTGAGGCAAATAAGAGGTTGGCTGGATGTTTTGGGATTGACTTTTGAAACTACACATAAAATCAAACTAATTCAAAATTTCTAAGGCATTTCCCGCCCCCGGACACAAGCCTGATGCATTTCTGCACGCTGCATGCATGCCGCAGGCTCCCCTTCTTTGGAAGCATGGCTCCAGCTTGACCAGCTAAGAGGCTGTGTTCAGTACCTTGGTAAAACTGTGCTATGAAAGCAAGTTCTGCTGGGACTGCAACAAGGTACCAAGCTCCTTGTAAGAAAAAATTCTGTGAGAATGATTATTCAAAGAAGAAACAAATGCCAAATCTGACCCAAATGTGTCATGCTGGCTGTGAAGCCTTTTGCACTCTATTGGTGTGTACTAGCAGATGCACTGTTTAGAGCACTTGAAAATTAATCTGAGTGAAGGTCTGTATAGAGGTACTCTGTACATGTGCTACATGTGTAGTATGGTTACTAGGGCAGCTGTGCTTTTCATTCCTGTATTTCTCTCTGCCTACACCTCAGCAGTGTGAGGCTTTGGGCTTTACCTCAAGAAATTCTGCAGTTCTATGAAACCAGCTGTAAACTGGATTCCAGTTCCTCAGTTTCACCAATAAGAAACCACTGGTCTAACATGAATTGGGCTTCACATGGCTTCCCCTTTGATAGCAGCTGGCTAAAATGAGTAAAAGATTACTTTAAAACAAGGGACCTTTGATACTTTGAAGTATCAGATAGATTGAATAAGGTATAAAATCATCACAGCTACAAACTACAGCCCACACATGCACATTTTGTTTCAGTCCTTGGCTTTTCTTTCATAGCTCAGATGTCTCCAGGTTATTGTGAATCTATGAGATGGGAGTAATAGCTTGCAATGGTCTCAGTGCCCATCTAACGTTTAGAGATTATATCTTCCACCTCCTAAACCTTGGATTTTAGGCCCCTTAGGTCGGCGGTTTTTTTAATTCCTCCTACCTGGCTTGGCAAAACAACAATGTCACTTCAAAGGGACTAAAGAATCTCTTCTTGTGTCTTTAAATCTGGCAGTTGTGTTTGTGGGAATGCTGTTTATCTGAGCAACTGCATTAACTTTTCTTGCTTGTATTTTCAGCAAGTTTTTGATGGCTTCCATTTAGTTAGCGCCCAAGCATACAGCAATGCAATACACAGAAATGAGTCACACACAAGTTCATAGTTTCCTATATTGTTGCATTTAGGATTAAGTTATTGGAATAATTATAGATTTAATACTTCCAATGACATTTAATGCCTGTAGAGACTCTTAGGAGGTTACTCACTAATAGATAGTTCCCACTAAATAAACTTAGTTCATAGCCATAGGGATAAGATGATGTCATATTTTTCTCTGCTTCCCACACATAAGATCATTCAGAGTCTGCCATACTAATGTGCTGCCTGTAGGGCTTCATACTTTTATTTTCTGCTGAGAAGGATAAAAATTTAAATTCTCTGTTATTTCATTACAGCATTTCAGCATAATGCAACCTTTTCATTACTTTCTTTTGGCTCTGTCCCAGTTCTGTCCACCTGACTGTGAGATACAGGAGCAGTACATGTGTAGCTGTTTGTTTAAAATTGAATTCTAGCGTTTCCCAGATAAGGTGATCTTGATGGGAGGGACAAATCTCTCATTTTTGCTTGTTAGCATTTTTGTACTGGAGTGTAGAACCTGACGCTGTACTGAGTTTTTATAGCCAGCTTGGGAATTATGTCCCATTTGTAAAGGTAAATTATGGGAAAGTGCAAGGAAGATCTCCTCAGTCTGGGTGTCATATTCAATACCAGCACTCTCTTGTAAAGGGGAGAAGTTTTGAAGGTGTACAGCTCTCGTTTCACCCAAGCACTTAAAATTAACCTAGGACTCTTTAAACTCTTTCCACTGCTCCTCTATGCGATGTCCAGTGTGGACAAACTAAAATTTGCTGTAGGGCCTACTTCACTTCTTAGATACTTTGCATGTAAATCAGCAGCAGAAATAAACTTGTTCAATAGCAGTCATGTGGATACTGAATGCATTTCCAGGAGTATTTCACACTAACTCTCTCTTCTGTCCCCTACCTCAGGCTCCTAGGCTGGATGAAAACAAAGTACACAACAAGTCTTTTTCAAATATTGCTTCTAATAAGGAACGGGGAGTTGGGAGGTGGGGTCTGCCGTGGTTTTGCCCTCCATGTTTGTGATCATTTTTGTAAAAAAATAGGAGGCAATGGGGTTGGGAGGGACTCAGGACTGTTGGAAACACCTGATTGCAAAGAGGAGATAGCAGATTGGAACTTTAAATCAAGTATCCTGGAATTCAGGTGAGTGTCAGAGGGGACTTTCCCACCACAGTTAAGTGTTGGTGGGAACAGCTCCTAGTGGGAGTTTAACTCCTAAGTAAGTGTTTAACAGCATCTCTGGGCATCTAAATGCCTTCCACATTTGTCCAAGATAATCTGTAGGTTCTGCTTATAATTTATGGTTTGGAAGAAGCTTTTCCTGATGACTCGTACAGGGAAGATTTTAACTAAATGGATTCATGGCATCTGTGTTGCACTCAGCTACTTCAGCTATAGGACAGGCACATAAAATAGCTTTTCAAAAGTGGAGCAGACGGTTCTCCCCTTAAAATTACTTTGCAAAAACTTTTATGAGTGCCCCAGGTATTAATGGTACAAATTTACATTTAAACTAGCACGAAAGAATGCCAAGACTGAGCTTCTCGTTTTTGACTGCTGTACTGTGATGGGCAGACTGCAGTAGAGTACAAGGGAAAACATAAGTGGGGAGTTTCTGCATGGAGTGAGTGCCCCACATTTTCATGGTGCAAATTTAGATTTAATCTGGCAAAAAAGTTTGCTGAGACTGGGCTTCTGGGTTTCACCTACTTACTGTGACAGACAAACTGCAATGAAATACAAAGTAAACCATCAGTGAGTAGTTTCTGCAGAGGATACAAATACACTGAACAGGTCCTGCCATTATGTTCAGTTGTAGCTTACTCTTTCATGGGAAATATTTCCTCTTTCACACATTTTTTAGTAGTGCTATAACTCTTATTATTTAGTCTTATATGTCTGCAAGACCATTTAAGAACCTGATTTTTTTGTTTTATTTTTCGCTAACAGTAGAAGAGAGTAAAGTGAGACAGTTTATGGTCTAAATTTGTTTTATAATCTCTTACATAGAAGATGAAATTAACTATCTGACCTATATACATTTTAAATATATATATATGTGTACACATACACACACGTAGACACATATGTGTGCACATACATACATGCAGTCTGTTTTCCAGGCATCTACAGGATTTCACCTTTTCATGCCTGTTACCCAAAGGCAAGTAATTGCTTTCATGGCTTTTATTACAGGTGAAAGATTGGTAGGTTTGCTATATTGACATGTTGCAGGATGGTTGTTAAACAACTAGGTTCTTAGCCCAGTCCTCTCCTATAAGATGTTTCAGTCTCCAAGACAACTTTCTTTCTAGAGAAGAAAGACAGAAAGCAGCTGCCTCTGGGGCTTACTCATTTATGGTCATGTGGAGGGTTCTTTTTTTCCTGCTGGGCAGCCCTCCTCCTGGAAACTTCTGCTGCTGCAATCTTTGTGCATTTGGCCTGTTTGTCCTTTCAGCCCGTTTAGCGTAGCACATCTGTATGTTTTATTGTCTACCACCAACACTTTTCGTAGTGACCTTTCCTGGACAACATAAGAACATGACAGTAAAGGTGACCTTGCCAGCAAGTAGAAGGACAGTTTATTCTCCCTTGACTGGCCTCTTTTTGAGGGCACCTGGGATGTTACTTTGATATTAGTAAAGTCATCAAAACCAGAATTTGTTATCCATAGAGAAGATCTGACTTGTTTAACAGCAGGAAGTCTTACTGGAGAGCAGAGATGTGAAATGCATCAGTGAGAAGCTGGAAAGGTTTAAGCCAATGTGAGCTTTTATTTCAGTGGGAGGTCATCACATAGGAAATGATTGTGTGGCTCGTTTGTGGAGACCTGGGTTTTTTCTTAATATCTGGAGGAATCCCCTACCTTTGTGCCTTGTACACATGGTGCTTTTCCATGTTGCTCGTGACAGAGGTCATCTCATTCTGTGTCCACCAGCACTGTGCAGAAAAGAATTCTCAGCACCAACATGAATGTCTTGACAGTCTTTTTTGAATTCAATAGTTCAGCTTGCACAGGTCAGAGGTAGTAGCTTCTGCGTGCTTGATGACCAAAAAGAAGGTAGCAACTCTTTCAATGAAAAGGGAGTATAGTATCCTCCCCGAGCAACAGCGTTTCTTTGTTTTGAGGGTGGGACAACTGAAAAATGTGACAGCAGTGAAAGGAAAGAGTCGTGTGCTTTTCCAGTGACAGCCTCCCTCCTCCTCCTCCTCACTTCATGCCTGTGCCTGTGGTGGCTGGTGTTCAGGGTTATTACTTGTCCAAGTTTTCTGAGGGCTGTTTTCCTTATTGTGTCCATTCAGGTCTCGGTCAATCAGCGGAGCATCGTCTGGGCTCTCCACCAGTCCTCTCAGCAGTCCAAGGGTAAGTGGTGCTGCTTCAAGATCTGTTGGTCCAGTTCACTCACACATGCTTGATGCTTTTCAACATCTGTTGCTGCAGAACTGTGGCTCTTAGCTGGGATGATTTTTTTTTCCTTAGCAGCTTGTAAATTTTCAGGGGTGGGGAGGGAAATGTTATTTACAGGTGCAAGCAGAGAATTTCTTGTATGTGTTCCTGCACTGTTAGCAGGGATCTCACTGTGCCCCTGCTCTTTTTCAGTCTCATAAGCACATTTAATAACATTGGCATATCCAGCTCAAGTCTGCGTACAGCGTGGTTTCAAACCAAATATCAGGAACCATTTCACAGCTACTTTGAATCAGGTCACAGCAGAGCACCAGACCATGCCCATTACAACCAGCTTGATTCTGTTTGCCTTAGAATAGCTTGTATTAGAAAGTCAGAGAAAATAAATTATACGAATTTGAGGGCTAGGAAATTGAAAAGTAAGAAATTAACTAATGAAGTTGACTATAAAAAAAGGTACATTCACATGCCCTTATTCAATATACAGTCAACTAAATACTGATACTTTACTAATCCTGATACTCAGCTATTATAAAATATACTTGATAACATATCTGATGCAAAGTTATTACAGTTTCTAAATGCAATGACAGAGGCCTTCCTCTGCTTGGTAACTTCTTAAGGGATAAAAGCATATAAGAGTATTCCTGGTGTATGACAAGGTCAGCTTAGTCACTTCAAGACTACAGTCCTTACAAAAGTCTAAACCTCATCTGTAGGGCTGTGGCAACCCATGTTACCTAACTGTCTGGCCCAGAGACTTTGGAGGATTTCTACGTGCTTTTCATGAATTCATGAGAAAATGCCATCCTCCATTGGAAATGCATATATTCCGTGTGTTAGGGCATGGATACACCTATGGATCTATTCTCAGGTAAAGGAGGATAACATCAGTATTCAAAGAATTTTAAATTATAATTCCCCAGTACCATTGCATGTAATTATACGCATGGTGACACACTACTGAGTATAAGTTTATAGGCTAATAAAGCTTCCAATTCCTTGATTGATTGAACTATTTTCTGAAACATGTTTTGGGTTCCTATCAATTGTAACCCTGTTTTGCAATTGGCATAAAGGTGTTTGTGGTCTCCTCTGAGTCTTTAACATGCCAGGAACCAATGAAGATCCGTTTCCTTGTTTCTGCACCAGGACTCCTGGATGCCAGTGGAACAAAGCAGAGGTTTGAGAACTCTTATGCCACTGCAAAATGTACTGAAAAAGAGCACGGAAACAGTTTCGTGCACAAAATAAGCATCCAGTCCAGCAAACCTAAATCTTGATCTCATTAATTGATCCCTTGGGATCAATTTCTGACATCTCAGGACTACATCAAAGAATACAGATGACAAGATCTGTTCCATAGTTGCTGCGTCTTACAATTATTACTTAATAGGCAGTTGATTTAATAGTCTTCAAAGGAATTTAGCAACCAGATGGCTTTTTCAACAGATCATAACAATATTACGGCAGGTCAAATTTGAGGCTTAAATGGAAATGTTGGAATAAAAATAATTTTTTTTTTAAATGTCCTTACCTTCTAATAGCACCTTAGGATATTGAAAGAGAACATACTTTAAAAAGCAAATACACATTTCACTATATGTGCTGCTTAGGTTCATTTCTATGAGGAACTGAATTTGACAGCAACTAAGACTTCCTAAATCTCACAAGGGTCTTGCCAATGGTGTTCCCCATTGCACCAGCTGAAATATAGACATAGTCTTGTTCTTTATTTCATTATTAAAAATGTGGTAATTAAGGGTGCCCCTTCAGAGTCTTAATGACTTAAGTGGGAGTTGCATTTGACTTTATTTCTTTCAAATTTGTTTCTCAAATCATCATATACATAAGATACAAAAATTGCAAGGAAACATTTCAATCAACAACTTTTACCCATTGGTGTCATTTGCAAATGGCTAATAGTAGACGCTGACAGTGACTTCCATAAATTAACCACTTTCTTCATCTTTTCCCCTTCCTTTCCCATTGGTGATCAGAATTTACCAACATGGCAGACTTTAGTTTAACTTTACAGTCTTAATAGTAATAGGAATATTTTGATGTAGTGATTTTCTTTTAATTTTGGTTGCCTAACCCTAAATTCTTTAAAGTAATTACAAAACTTTGATGCAAACAATTTTACAAATTAAGTCTTAAGTATATTTCCACATTTTTTAAATATGGCAATATTGTGCTAATCCATCAAACTTAGAAAGTAAGGTCTTTGTGTACTTGCCGGGGAGTGAGATTTGAAGAATGGTTACATGTATATGGTATGTCTGACATTTCCTTGATTACAGCTTTTAGGTATTGGTAATTAATAATAATAATAATGGTGATAAATAATTTGTAATAGGTAATGGTTTATAGAAATTAGAATCTGAGTGCAGACCAAAGCTAAAGATCTTGAGTAGTGATTTCTCTTTTTACAGTTCTGCCAGTACTTGTAATCTGAGATTTTAACAGCAATGTTTTGTAAAGACATTAATTTTGTTTTAAATGTGATTTTTAGCTTGCTGATATCCCTTTAAAAGGCTTCTGTCCTCCCAAGTCTGTGTATTGCTGTTTGCTGTTGACATATGAATGGCGTCCCAAAATACCTCTAACGTGTAAATGTTCTTGTCTGGGGAAAAAAAAATCATAATCCCATTTTGATAACTCAGTGATAAATTATGAAGTTTGTTATCTTTTTCTTTTTAAACTGTGTCTTACAAAACAATGGCTCTTCCCACCCCCTCCATAGAATTGGAACTTAATGGCAAATATTGCTGTGACTTTATGACAGAAATTCCAATTATCAAGCTGTCCTTTGATGTGATGAGGGATGTTGCAGGAGAAGCATGAAGTCTGATGGGACTTCCCAGATAAACAAATTTCCCAGGCCTCTCTGAAGTTTTTGTTGCAGCTGTTTACAAATCAAACACCAACCTGAGTTAAGATTTTTCTCGTGGTGTGTGCTCTGAAGCTTCCAAGGGAAGGCTGAAGCGGTTTAACCTTCCAGGCCAGGGGAGGAGACCGGATGCCCATGTGGCATCACTCTCCCTTTCCCCTCTCTTTCTGAAATGGGTGGCTGCAGCTGGGGTTTGCATTAACCAGAGCCAGGGGTAAAGAGGATGGAAAGAGGTTCTGACTGGTGTGTGCAGTAACCTGTGTGTACCGCCTACCACTCTGTATGTATCACACACCTGTTCTGAGTTTCATCTCTCTGCTGGGTTTGCATATGAGCACTTGAAGCTGAAAGAGGTGGTCCCATTCTTGGCACATCTCAATTTGTCTGTGGCTTGAGTGGTTCTTCTTCCCCTTCCTCACCTCCCTCCAGCATCGTGCTTCTCTCACTGCAGGGCAATCAGAACAATCCCAGAGAGATGGCATTTCTCTCTTCTTTTTTCTTGGTTACTTTCTTTCATATTGGTTGGTTTTGGTTTTTGTTTTGTTTTGTTTTTTACTTTTCCTTTGTTTTACTTTTCTTTCTGTTGTTTTCCTTTGCTGACACGTGATTGGTTAATATGATGAAGCCTGTTATGACACTGTTGTTCTTGCTGCTGCCGCTGCTGCTGTTGTTGATTATGCTGTGTTCCCAGCTAACTGCATGTCTTTTTTTTGTTTTTTGTTTGTTTGTTTGTTTTTGTTGGGTTGCAAAATCCCTTCCCCCCCACTGCCCCTTCACCTCCATCTCTTGTGTCTCCTTGTGACATGGTGCATCTTTGTGACTTGGATGGATTTGACTTTCCTTTCTCTGCTCGCCCGCTCTATGCGTATTTCACTGTTTTTGATGTGCATGGACACTCTGCGTCTGTCTCGTAGCCTATCAGAAAGTTCTTCATCCCCCCTCAGACCTCCGACCTCCCTTTCTCTCCCCGACCCCAAGTCTCCTTGGACCCTGATGCTTGTAGGAACGCCTCCAGGCCTGGACATGTACTCCAACCAAAGCCAGCACTTCAGCCCAACCCAAAGACGCAGACTTTGCCATCCAAGAGCAAATTGGCCGAAAAACCACTCCAGTCTACTAAATCCAACCCACTCCCTACCAGCAATACCAGCGCCCCCTCTTCCCAGAACACTCCTGTGCAGAACGCTCAGGGCCGCTCACCTGCTGCCGGCTTTAACCCACAGCTGGCTGTTCCTAAAGTGCAGACCAACCCTATGTCTCCTGTTAGATTGCTCCCTTCTAGTACTGACCCAAGCACCAAATCTATCCCCATCATACAGGTCACCCCTCACCCCTCTCCAAGGGGAAGTCCCCTCCCTACCCCCAAGGGGACACCTGTCCATACGCCAAAGGAGAGCCCAGCAGGCACACCCAACCCAACACCACCATCCAGCCCCAGCATTGGAGGAATGCCATGGAGGACACGGCTCAACTCAATCAAGAATAGTTTCCTGGGGTCTCCTCGCTTCCATCGCCGGAAATTGCAAGGTGAGTACTCACCCAAACATACACGGTGGTTTTGATCTGGGCAGACATTCAGCAGCAAGTTGATACCTCTTTGTGGCTCTGCATATTTCATGTGCTGAAGGCTGAATATTGGTACTGAAAATGAGAGTGATAGTGTCAGGCAGCCCTAACTCAAGGCACATGTGAGAGTGATAGTGTCAGCCAGCTCTAACTCAAGGCACATGTGAGCAGGCTCTGTCATGTCACTGCACCTGCTCCAACAGCATCTCCTAAGCCTCTTCACACTCTAGCCATACAGCTCTAACTATCCCAGTTGTCACTCTTGAAACACAAGAAAATATTACCTTCAGCTTCTCCACTTGTTTTGTCAGAGGACCTAGAGCTCTGCCTTGTTCCCTGTGGCTATACTCTGCTCCCTCTCCATAGCCACAGGTTTTTCAGCCTTCTGCTGAAAACCCATAGCCAGTGGCAATAGGATAAAATTGTCCTTCTGAAGCACAGCTTGTTTGATCTTGGTTAGTGTTTTTTTTACCTCTTGTGGTACTTGGTGTAAAAATCTCCTTAATACAATCAGTTGTTTCGTATCTGCTGGCTTGTTTCAGTTTTCAGACTCTCTAGAGTATTGAGGTGTGCAAAATTTTCTTCTTCAAACTGCAGGTGGCTTTTGGCACTCAGGCAAAGGGTACCCAAAGTCACATGTATTATCCTCAGATATCATCAGATAACATCCTATGGTTTTACAGGATGCAGGGATGTGGTCCCATGGGAAAGGAGCATTACAGCCATGGAAGAGTTAGATTTTGAGCTGTCATCATCATGGACATTGTCTCTGAGATGGTCAGAGAACTGTAGAGAATTGCAGCAGTACCTGAGCTGCATCTGACTGGGCTTTGAAGCAATTGTAAAACAATCAAATTGGCACGGTGTTTGAGTCTGAACCAGAAATCATTGAAGCCAGTGAAAGGTTACATAATGAGTTAAGGAAGGGTAGGGAGAGCCTTGAAATGCAGCACTTGATTAGATACAGTGATCTAGAGACATGTGACCAACGTTCAAATGTCAGACCTAGTCTTGCTGAGGCAGCGGGCAAATGCAAGAGGGTGTAATGCCAGGATTGTTTCATTGGTGTACAAGCAGAAAATCGAAGGTTTACTGAATCATCAATTTCTTTTTTTCCTTTACTCTCTTTGGCTGTGTGTGCATGGGCAGTACCTACACCAGAGGAGATGTCTAATTTAACCCCGGAATCATCCCCAGAGTAAGTAATTTTCCAGTGCACTACTTTTTTTCCACCACATACCGATGCCTTCTTCTTGCCTGAATGTCATAGGGTGACCAGTAGAGCACCAGTGCAAGGACATGGGGTGCTCTGCACAAACTGCTTTTTGAAGAGCTCCAACGAAAAAGGTAGGAAGTATCTTCTTACTGCCAGGTAACTGCAGACAGGTGCCAAAGAGTATAAGAGAGTTCCAAGCATACCAAACAGATGTCAAAAGCTGTTGGTATGATCCTAGCAAGCAGGACACGTGTATTGTGAAGTACCAGCCTGTGTTTGAAACCTCTAAACATTTGCATTCACACCGCATGAAACATACAACACTGGGTACTCAAAGCACCAACATATGAAATTGAAAAGAACAGTGAGAGCTGAAAAACAGATCTCAAAAGCAGCCAGGAGGTGATTCAGGAATTCCAGGCAGAGGGACAATATCCCAGTATTGTAGCAAAGTAACTTACTATCCTGTGAGTGAGACAGAGATACAAAATGATTCTTCCTGGGAAAATCTATACCGCAGTAATTGGCAGAGAGGTCAGCAGGGGATGAAGCAGTCTCCCAGTAACCACTTCATTATAGAATCATAGAACAGTTTGGGTTGGAAGGAACCTTTAAAGGTCCTCTATTCCAACCCCCCTGCAATGAGCTAGGGACATCTTCAACTAGAGCAGGTTGCTCAGAGGCCCATCTAACCTGACCTTGAACGTTGCCAGGGATGGTGCATCTACCATCTCTCAGGGCAACCCGTTCCAGTGTTTCACCACCCTCAACATAAAAAATGTCTTACTTACATCTAGTCTAAATCTGCCCTCTTTTAATTTAAAGCCATTACCCCTTGTCCTGTTGCAACAGGCCTTGCTAAAACATCTTTCTTATAGGCTCTCTGTAAGTACTGAAAGGCTGCAATTAAGTCTCCCCAGAGCCCTCTCTTCTCCGGGCTGAACAACCCCAACTCTCTCAGCCTGTCTTCATAGGAGAGGTGTTCCAGCCCTCTGATCATTTTTGTGGCCCTCCTCTGGACCTGGTCCAACACGTCCATGTCTTTTCCTTACTGAAGACTCCAGAGCTGGATGCAGTACTCCAGGTAGTGTTCCACCAGAGCAGAGTAGAGGGTCAGAATCACCTCTTTTGACCTGATGGCCAGACTTCTTTTGATGCAGCCCAGGATGTGATTGGTTTTCTGGGCTGCAAGCACACATTGTCAGCTCATGTCCAGCTTTTCATCTACCAGCATCCCCAAGTCCTTCTCAGCAAGGTTGCTCTCAATCCCTTCATCCCCTAGCTTGTATTGATACTGGGGATTGCCCTGACCCAGTTTCAGGACCTTGCACTCAGCCTTGTTGAACCTCATGTGGTTCACATGGGTCTACTTCTTGATTTTCTCATGGCTTGCTAAAGTTACTAGGTTTGTAACATGTCCTTCTCTATTCTTTCATTTGATTGTCAAGCAGATCCCTTTTGGGGAGTGGAGAGGATAATCAATGGCTTATACTGGCACTAATGATGCACAAAAAAGTCTTTCTCTTAGTACAGGAGTTTGCATCCTCAGGATAACATGCAGAAGCCTCTGCTAAGATAATTCAGAGGAAACTGGCTGGGATAGTAAATGCAGTGTTAAATCTAGGCAGCAGCTCTGGGACATGCAGAAGCTGTTTCATATTCACCAGTCTCATTCCTAAAAGTCAGTGTACATTTCACTGCACAAATGTGCGTCACTGCATGGCAGGTTGGGAAGTCCTTGCCAGAGAGTGCTGCTCTGAACACTTCCTAATATATGCAACAGATGCCAAATTATTCCTTTTTATTTTCACAGCTTGTGTTTGTGCACCCAATGCCCATAGACATACCCTGCCAACTAAGGCAATTTGGTCTTTTGTCAAGTTACTTGTGTGAAATATTCATGAGTCATAGATGGAAATTCTAGGCCCAAAGTTTTGTAATTGCCAACATGGTATTACCTTAACAACTTTCCCCATGTCTGGTATTTATCTGGTATAGGACAGTCACTCTATATCTAACACTGCAGAATCAAGAGGGATAAAGAGTTCAGAAAAAGGAGAAGTAGGGAATAGTAAAGTTTAGTAAAAGAAATCCAGGAAGAAAATTCGAATAAATTGTGTTTTCAGCACTTTGGAGCATCTACTAATAGAGAGGCATGAGAGAATTTCATAAAAGGAATACATGCTTGTCAGAGAAATACACGATACTCTAATCTCAAATGTTTTCCTGTTAAAGCGGAAAACCTTCAGAACTAAATATCTCCTCTCCTCTCCCCATGTTGGTGGAAGTCTTTCTGTTAATTTATTGCCTTCTCTGCTTCCCACTCACTCTTTAAAAGCTGGTATAAAGAAGTAGTGCCTGTCATTTGAGGCAGTTTGGATGCGAGTCAAAGCCTAAGGCCCTTTTCTCTTTTTCTGTATAATTGTCAAATTAATGAGTTCAATTGGGCTGCACCCTGCAGTAAACATAATAAAAGTAATAAAAAATAATGAACTGAATTATATGTTAACAATAGATGTCTTGTTGCTCAGTGCCCACTTCCACATGTCTTATTTTTTCTTGTATGAAATAAGATTTTCTGTAAGAAATAAGATATCCTTATCAAGAGCTTCATTGACCTCATGGACTGAATGATAAAAATACATGTCCTTGCTCTGGTACAGCATTCTTTAATGACTGCCATTCATTTAACAAACCTGATGATTAGGTAATACACTTTGACATGTCTGGGTAATGCTATTCTTTCTCATATGAAAAAGTCCTAGGAAATGTGTTAGTGATGAAATTTAAAGAGACACAGCTCCAGCTGCTTTAAACCTGCAAAGCTCCATTTGCCTGAGTAGAAATGCTGTTATTTATGCCACGCAGGTAAACCTCTGGAGGTTACAGATCCACACGCGTAGGGACAGGTAGGGAAGACAGTGGGGCTCTCCAGAAGGCAATGCAGTCAGACACTGCAAAAGTAGGAAAAGGAACAACATTATAGCAGAGACAAATTCAGTGTGAAGTAATAAAGCACCAGCTTCTATTTTCATGCTAATCTATCTGCTTTTTCATCAACTGGACACCCGATTAGATTCCCTAGAGTAATCTACATACCGAGCCTCCCACGCATATCTCCTGCCTCCCTCCCCCTTCAGAGGTTTGCCACGACCAGAGAAGATTGTTAATTTTAGGTACACTTTTTACTGATGACAACTTGATCTTGTGAGATGCTAGAGCATCTCTTTCAGGGTGCTGAGGATCCTTGATTCATACCCATTTTAACTCATTTAAGTTAGTAGCATTTGACACTCTCTAAGAGGAGAGAAAGCTTTCCTGTGTCATTTTACTCCAAAGCTGTCCCCTCTTCTTCAGTGGGCCTATTCCTTGGGTGTATGAGCACAGCTATTTCTGCCAATTTTGGGGAGTAAAGCCAGTGCATGTGTGCTGTGTCTTGATTCCATTCATTCCAGAAGTGGGAGAGGCCACTGGCATCTATTCCACCTTATGTGACACCAGAAAAATTATTTAGTGAATTCCAGTGATTTACAAGCTGGAGTGTAGCCCAGGCTATCAGTGAATCTTCCAGAGTCAGTATTACTGGTGATAACTCTGCTGAAGAAAAGAGCCCAGGTGGACTCTGGAGACTCCAGACCAAGTTTCCCTGAATGGGAGGAAACCTCCCTGTGTTCTGGGGCCCTTTTAACCTGTGCTTGTTAAGAGACCTATAAAGGAAGGGCCAACAAAACCATTACCAAAAACACAAAAATGAAAAGCCGTATTTTAATATGGCAGCCCTGCAATTAAATATGCACACTTTTTCTAGGCCCAGCATCCACGTGTGAGATATATTGGGCCCCTGGAGTCCATATAGCCAACCCCAGTTAGATTATGATACACAGAAGCCTAAAACAACCAGCCGTTTTAGATGGATAACCAGGTGCTAATTTACTAATGAGCATAGACCCTTTACATGCAGGGAGCTATTGCCCCAGCTCTCCAGGGGCTTGTGGAGTTGTTATGGTGTGTGCGAGACACATGAGCTAATTAGTATGTAATTTCCTTTCACACTCTAACCCTGGTTCCTTAACGACCCATTTAAATGAGAGGCCCTTTCTCTTTACTGCTCCCTATGCTAATGTCTGGCTCACTGGCTTAGTTACAGCTGCCTATGAATATTTTAGGGAGTGACAGTTTTCTAGCCCACTTTAATTGGGAGGGGGGGCACTGGTTTATCAAATTGCAAGTGGATCTTTCTCTTATTTTTGGTTGCCTGCAGTAAGTAGAAGCAAATGATTATTTGCACAGCTGAGCTGTCTTCCAGTTGTGGTCTTTCGACTCTGTGCATTAAATGTGCAGTGAGACAACAGTTGAGTGATTCATGGAGCACCCTGGAATGTCAAATGAGTGCAAATTGCTGGACACTGCTGAGGTCAAGCTTTGTTCTTCATCCTGAAGGTCTAGACTTCAAATTAGTTTCCTAGTTTGCTCGTCTCTCTCCTTGGCTCTGCCCTTCCTCATTCTGCCTTAGCCTATCTTTGCCGTGGAAAGTGAATCTACTAATCACTCTCTCCAGCTGTTCATCGCTTTGCTGGAAAGCTGATGTACAGTAATCCTTTTTGCAGATGTCTCTCTTTGTCTGGAGAGGTTGCCTTCTTCCATTGAGTGGTGAATGTCCACCAAAACAGGTGAAGGCCTATTGCTTGCCATACTGCTAACTGGACTTGTCATGGCATTATAAAGTATACTTGGAGAAAAAATCTGCAGTCTTTTCATGGCAAGTCTTTTCATTTCTGGCATTTTCATGCTAAATTATTCCCTACTAAAATATGGCTGATTTCAGTAGAATTTTCCCTGGGCTTAGGTTGGTCCAGCAATTCTTTGGCTGTATTTGATGGCTGACAGCATATTCTCTCACCTCAAAGCCACACCTGTCAGAGGTGTACCTTCAAGTTCTGGGTAGTGCCCCCAATAACATTCACATCTCTGCCTTTTTCCTTTAGCCTCTTTAACTTTGATGGCAAAGTGCATTGAGATGCTGAAACAATAAGCAAAATCAAACATTTGCTGATACAGTCAGTGTGAAAAAACAGAGCAATTTGATTTTATGATGAAACCACCATCTGATGCTGAAACGAACTGTGAAGTTGGACTGCTGTCAGTGGAAAGCCTGAACTGTGCTTTGCATAGTGATGGTATCTTCTCTCTTAGTACTGAAAATTCATTCCTTTGTAGGATAGCCAGAGTTCACTCATTATACAGACACCATGAATGGGACAGTCTTTGTCCTGGCCCTCTGTGTAGGGGTGGATTTCACTCACTGACAGACTGGAGGTCTGGCAAAACGTACAGCTTTCTTTCAAAAACAAGATCCTGTGATTGTACTGTCAGCCCAACAGTACACCTTCTGAAAAGGAACTTTCCAAGTCCTAGAACTCCAAAGTGGTGGAAATTGGGTGGGAAGGAACTTAAATCCTTGTGTTACCAGCATCCTCATATTGTCACAAGAAATTGAAAGATCTCAAGAGACAAGCCAGAAATGTGTCTCCTGGCTTATATGTACTCTATATATGCAGTATTAATTGGTATATTGGCTCAGTCAAAAGAGTTACCATTGCTACTGACTTCTCATTGTTAGTCACATGTGCTGCCAGACTACCACTATGTGGTCCATCATTTTAACAGGTTTTTTTTAGGTGAAATGTTGTTCTGGATGTTCCCTGACACTGTTTTCCACTTACTATTAGTAATAGTATCACATCTGGAGTGTTGTAAAAGCTTCCTTGTGTGTTTTTTGATGTTTTCTACCTGGGGTTATATAAGAAATACTGCTCAATATTCTAAACCATGTCTTTCTTTTCATCACATCAGACTTGCCAAAAAATCCTGGTTTGGTAACTTCATCAACCTGGAGAAAGAAGAACAGATTTTTGTGGTCATTAAGGACAAACCACTAAGCTCCATTAAGGCTGATATTGTCCACGCTTTCCTCTCGGTAAGTCACCCCAGCTGCCTCTTGGAGACATTGCTCACTGGTCAGTTCCAGGACTCCTAATGCCATATGTTACTGGGCAGGATCTCTGCTCCTTCAAATGCGTCCTCTGTGAGTTTAATTTACATGGCCGGTTGATTCAGACCTCCACTGGACTCTGTCTGAATTTTTAACTGAAGATAATACTCCCTAGGGTGAGAAAAGATTTCAAGCTTCTTGGCAGGGTCACCGGGTTGCCAGTGCTTGGAGTGTCACTGCACTCAGAGCACGCTGCTGGTGCAGTTTCAAGACAGATTTGCCGCTTTGTCAAAGTAACCTTACAGTCACCGCCTGGCCATCAAATTATGTCTCCCTCTGCTGAGTATACCCTCCACCACGTTAGTGAGACAAAAATCCGGTCTCACATCTGCATTTGTTACTTTAAATCTCCTCTTTGATCCCATATGGCACCAGAGGAGTAATTCCTCTGGTGACTAGAGATTCGGTTGTTGCAGGTGCAATTTATTTACATTCTAGGAAAGCAGAGGCAAATTGTCTATTTTTCGTATAGGAAGTCCTTATTCTCACTCTCCAGAAGTACCAATGAAGAAAAAGTCAGCACAGTAAAGTTAATTTGAGAGATTTTTCAATTCAAGGTGGTTGACAACATAATTAGACTTCTTTTTCAATAGAAATAAAAGAAGGAGAGTTTGTTTCATATATTGTTTATTGAATTGGTACTGTTTTCCACAAAATACTGCCCCTTTTTTTAGTCTCTATGATGTTGCAATGAATTTATTCCAAAAAACCCAATCTTTTAGCTGTACTGGCATACAAGGAGCAAATGCAGTATAGTAGCATGCATCAGACACTGGTCTACATCTCAGATTGGTCTGAAGCAGCCAGGCTAGTGTATCAGTTTCATGCATTTAGCTGTGCTTGTGGGTTTAAATTGTGGCACATGTGTGGGTTGTGGTGGGATGTCATGATTTGTGTGCAAACCCTGTGAGTCATCTCTTACAGGCAACTTCAAACTTACATGCATTTTTGCAGCCTGCTAAGTAAATCAGTAAGAGGGCAGATTTCCAGTTGATTTGGGTGGGTTTTTTTAAATTCTGGTCCTTTATGAAGCAATAAATAGAATGTGTGTTAAATTTTGGCAGGAACTGTGAATGGTAACTGCTTGAAAATTAGGCAGTTAGGAAGTTCTACCATGGGTTTGAAGATACAGATAATGGATGATATCAGAAAGCTTCTCAGAGTTCTTTTACTTATTGATAGGAGTTGTTGCTTGGGTAAGTTATTTGCAGGCATGCTTTCCCTGTGAATATCCTAGGCACTTGTATAAATGCCTGCTCCGTGTCCCGATGTCTCTCTGATATTATAGAATCACCAAACAATTGAGGTTGAAAAGGGCTTCAGGAGGCTCCCTGCTCAGAACAGAATCAGCTATGAGATGAGACCAGGTTACTCAGGTGGTTTTTTGCATCCGGTCTTACATCCCGCTTCCTTTTATGCCCTATCCCTTAATGTCAGTTTTCACTCAGCAAAAAGCATTTCTCAGAACTGTTACCTGAGTAGGAAAAGGAAGACTGAGCCTATGAAGCAGTACAACGTGTACATTTATAAGCACACTGGGCATTCTACCAATATTCAACTTTAAATTTAGGTCAGTCCTGTAAGGAGCAGTGCATTCTTCTGCAGTGTAAAGCAACTTACATTCTTACTGATTTCACAAGAACACTTTATATTACAAAATCAAGTCCAGAAGCAAACCTGGCAGTTCTTACCCACTCTAGAAATGTGTATTGTTCTAAATCAGATTTTGCAATTAGGTTCCCTTTCTGTTCTGGTTCTACTATCTCCTTCTACTGACCTGTTTCAGATTCCAAGCCTCAGTCACAGCGTCATCTCACAGACAAGTTTCCGTGCAGAATATAAGTCCACAGGAGGTCCTGCTGTCTTCCAGAAGCCAGTGAAGTTCCAAGTGGACATAACATACACAGAAGGGGGAGAGGCACAGAAGGAGAATGGGATCTATTCTGTCACTTTCACACTCTTATCAGGTAAACATAGCAAAGTAAAATGGGTGCAAGCTGACTTTGTCCTTGCTGATATAGAGGCCTGCAAAGAGAGCTCTGCCAGGGGAAAGAATATAACTGTCTTGACCTCAGGGGGATATTCAGATGGGGCAAAGTGGACATCAGGAACAGAAATGGCATGGTATTGATGGGAATGCTGGAAGGGAAAGAGCTTTCCAAAGAGGTGAAGTTGCCACCACCATGATTAGTGCTAAAATGGCTGCTCTATGCATCAGATTTTAATTATCTCCCTGTACTGTCTCCTTGTTTTACTCAATGGTTTGCGTTTCAGCTGGGCACTGTGAGGCCACTGACTTCTTCCTTCTGACAGAAAAAATGCAATCACCCTTTTCTTCTGAGTAGCCACATGCCCCTCACAGGGGTTAAAGCAAGCAACTTCCCCAACCTTTTCTGTCTTTATAAAATGAGCCCAGAAACCATCCTGCCTCCTGTTAAGCCCAGAACACCGCAGTCCCTGTTATCTTGGGGACTGCATAATAGTTCCCCAAAGCCATGCCTTTGGCTGAAGGACAGATCCACTGTTGCTACGCTCTTGGGGACAAGACTGAAGGGAAGATGCTTGTGATCCTTTCCCTCCAGCCTGGGGTGTATGAGGATTCAGCTCCTGCCACTCTCAGAGCCATTTGTGCCTCTTTTCTCCTCACAGGTCCAAGCCGTCGTTTTAAGAGGGTAGTAGAAACCATTCAGGCACAGTTGTTAAGCACACATGACCAGCCTTCAGTGCAGCAGTTATCAGGTAAGTAGTTTCTACTGTTGAGCACCTTGCTTCAGCAGGGACAGGAAGGTGAAGTGCCTCTCAGTACCAGGAGGCTGAGGGAGAACATCCCTCTGATTACAGCAAGAAATGAGCTCCGTTCAGACAGAGCAGTAGCTCCCCCCACCCACCCTACTCTTCCCTCTCTCATTCCCACTCCAGTGCTCCCAGCGCATTCCCCAGTCGAACAGCTTCTGCCCTCCTCCCTCCCAAAGAGCCATTTGCCCACTTCTCCATCAAAAGCTGCATCATCAGTAGATCTTCCAGATTTTCTCCAGCTCCAAAATCTCCCAGAATAGGGACATACTCTAGAAGAGACCTGATTTTTGAACCCTTAACACATGCTTTAGAAACATGGAACTTCAGATGGTCCCAGAACAAAGTTGAAAGCTACTTTTAACTTAGACATTAATTAACAGCAGCATTTTCAGATGGTCAGAAGGTAGCTAATAGTTTCCAGTAGTGGGGCCAAATTCTTGGCCCAATACCGTGGCAGTGCCAATCATATACTAAGGTTCTGCCGAAGCTATGTTTTATTTATTTTTAAAGCAAATTTCAGTTCCTCGTGGTGGTAAAGAAAGCCTCATGCATGTGACCCTGTGCAATGACATCTGTCTGAATCTGTAGGTAGCCTGAATTGGTAAAACAGAAACTGGCCTTATCCCACCATTATGTAGCAAATGTTCACTCTGAACACTAGTGGTGACACACACTGAAAAAAAAGATATCAGTCTTAAGTCTTTAAAGGACAGAACTGAAAAATTAAGGGAGCTTAGCTATTGGGACTGCTTCAAGGAAGAAAAATGGGGAGAACCAGATAGAAAGTATAGATACAGGGAAGAAATAGGAGCAAGGCAGAAAGCAGAGACTGCAGGAAGAAGACAAAGAGGCAGGAGGAGCGGGAAGAATTTCCCATTGTATGATGATGAAAAGGTAGTAACTTAATATTATACATTAAGAGGCAAGTTCTATGCTTGACCTTTGTGTGAACTAGCCAAGACAAAAGTGGAGGAATGAATTCAGGATTTCATCCTGCAGTGAAATCCCAGATATCTTTGGCTCATTGCACATATGGGTTATGTCCTTATGGTCTAACAGTGTGGCTTTAACAGCTAAAGAAAAAATACCTCCATCTAGAAGAGTGTATGCTCACTACCTGACAGAGAAGTGTGCTTAGTTCAAGAAATATTATTTTCCACTTTGCTTTTGCCCTCCAGCATATCCTGACCTTCTGCACAGTGAATTTCAAGGGTGCCCAGGACATGAGTAATTCTGTTAGGAAACAGGAAAGGTGAGGATACTAGAACTGGAGTTGATTCAGGTTTTTGCTGCCTGGACTTTTGAAATTAAATAAAATCTAAGGAAGCAGCCAGAATTTTCTGCCAGCCCTTCCTCTGGGAAAATGCTGGAGCCAAGTGAGAGTGAGGGCAGTTACATAAAAAAGCATCCTTTGAGTATAGTTCCTATTAGCCCTGATGCATGAACAATGTTAAAGCATTCCTTGTTTCTTAGGAAAATATGTGTACCCTAACTTTTTGGTGAGGAAAAAAATGTTAAAAAAGTAAATAACATGGTGATCTCCCTTAACTTCTTCACCGCAGTATATGGTAGCTAATGAGGCTCTCTAGAATGGCTTGGACCCTGTTGCACACTTGCACATGAAGCAGGATATCTCCTTAAGAAAGTCAAGTTATAGCAGGAATAAAAAGCACTCCTCTGACTAAGTCACAGGGAGATGTTTAGGGCAAACTCTGAGGTGAGTAACATATCTGACTTACAGTTTTGCTCTGGTTCTGGAATGGAGAAAGCATATTACAGACACAGAATCTCTTTCTATTGCCTAAAGCTCCATGAGAGCATGTTGTTCTAGCAGGGAAAACCCAGCCTGATCTTTAAAGCCAGAACAGATAACTCTGCATGGAGCAAAATCAAAATCAATGGTCTCTTGAAACTTAAAAATGGGAATTCCCTTGGCCAGGGAGTTACCCAGGCAAGAGAGCTTATGAGAGATGGGGTGCCAAGCTATTCTGTATCATACCACCTGACCTGATCAGGAGTTTGCAAGTCTCTTGAAAAAAAGAGAAGTAATTCATCCTGAAAAATTTAGGTTAGAGCAGAGTGCAAGGAAAAGAGAAAAAGAAAAGGGGAAAAAAATTATTGTTACCAAGAAGAAACGTGTGCATCAAAGTAGAGAGGCCCTATGGTTGACATCCCCAGTCAGTGAGAGAGTAAGGGGAAATAAAGAGATAAAGGGACAGCAGAAGTTGACATTCAGCACTGTTGCTTAGCTGCGTGACTGTGGTTGGGAAGATGTGTTCAAGAGGTTCCTAGAAATTGCCATGGAATTACTCACATTTCTTACTAAAAACAAGGCAAATTCTTCCATGTTTCTCTTCTTCTCCCATATCGCCAGCCCTGAACACCTCGCAGGAGTGTTGCTAGTTGAATCCCTATGCAGGTTCATGGTTTGAGGATATTCTGTAGGCAGTCCACTGCTGCAACAGTATGAGCTCACAGTTCACTTTGAATCTCTTCCTCCATGGCTTTGAGGATGCTGCTGTCTCTGACCAGCAAAACTGGTCCAGCACTGGAGATTTTCCTAGCTCATTGTGCACAGATATATCCTCTGTGTGGTTGTCTCCCCTGCCTTTTAGTTCAGATGCCATTACAGGTGGGGTGGTGAAAAACATTTGTGAAAGGTGCATGCATGTAAAGTGATAGCCCCAGAAGGGGAAGATTCAATGAACACAGTATAAAGCAGAACAGCAAGACCTAATAAGCACATGGCACTGATAGTCATTCTCTCTCCTGCCCCTCTTTGATCTGTTATGCAGCATGCCAGCCCTCTAAGCCGGCTTGCCTGGGTTTCAGAACGCACTTTCCTCTTTCTCCTTTCCTCCAGCTCACAACAGTGTTTGTAGATGTCGTGTTGCCCATGCATCTGTGTGTGTGTGTATAAGCCTGATACGTACCTGATTTAGGCAGATGTTTTTCTGTGTCACACTTGAGCACCTTATAATTTCCCTTCCCCTTGGATATTCCTCTGTTCACTTCCACTTCTCCTTCCTAAGACTGGCTGTGCTTATTTCTTCTGACATACTCTGAAACAGGAAAATAGCTTCCCTCCCTTACCTAAATAAGTGTGTAAACAAATGAAATCTATCCCAGAAGCTAATGCGATACTTCTAATATCCACTATCCAGTTTGCCAATTTTAGTGCAACATATCAGCCTTCTACCTTAATGTTTCAGGACGTTACATCCTCTGTGGTATAAATGCTGAGACAATATTAGGTCTACAAACTCACAACTGGCATAGAACAAGTAGCTGGGCATTGATTGTTCATTTTTTCAGAACTAGAGGCCATCATATGAAACTAGTGGAAGGTGTGTATTCATGTAATATAAGACCCTGTGGAACTCCTCGCTGAAGCATGTTCTGAAAGCGAGGAGTGTGCAGATGCTCATCTTCTGCTGAGTACTTTTTCCTTATAGGGAGGCTGGACAACTCCCTGGAAGAGAAATCTTCATGAGGATTGCTAACAGAGAAATCACAGTAGGCTCAGGAAATATCTGACCTGAAAGTGGTGAGAGAGTGAGGTAGCGTTAGGAGGATGTGTTCTGTATGCCTGGCATGCTGTTACACTCCTGCATATCTGTGTGTGGCTGTCAGTGGAGACACAGCACTGGGTGGTTTTGGCCATCAGGTTTTGACAGTCCTTTCTGGATCAAGAGTGAGTATTGCTGCCTATGAGAGCAGCTGGCCTTGTCTCTTGTCCATGTATGGCTCCATCCAGGAGCCTCATGATCAGAATCTCTACTTAGGTAATCCCTGGTCAGGACTGCCTTTGATGGGATAACAGGGTCTCTCTCCATGGAATAAAATATCTCAGATTTGTGCCTTTTTTGTTATCCCAATACTCTTTTCATTAAATCATAATCTGTTTTCCTCCAATGCTTTGCACAAAAGACTAATAGAAACAGCTGGTGGATAGGGACACGCAAAAACCATCTGTGATCATTCACAGGGTATCAATTTTTATTTCCCTAACATATTCTTGCTTCTCTGGGCTTTGTTTTTAAGTGCTGCATATTCTCATATTTTCCTATTTTCCCATGTTATGAGAAATCACCAATACTGGGCTAGCCTTTATACCTTCTTTGTATTAGATTTTCTGTTTCTTTATTTTATTTATTGGCTTCATGTCAGATTTTAACCACTGGCATCTCAAAGTTCAGAGCATCTCAGTATTACTGCTGGAAATACCTTTCATCAGCATAAACAAGTGTTTTGAGACCATATCCAGCTTCAAAATAGGGCAGTGCAAATTCTCGCTCATTGCATCTTCTGTATATGCACCCAAGCTCTCTTACTGTGCTAGTGTTCATCTCAAAAACCAAAATGTGTTTGTGTGACTCAAAAAGCTTTGCGAGAATATTGAGGTGTGAATTCTGGGTATGCGTCTTTATGGTTCACAAGAACAGTATATTGGCTAATTGCAAAAAAAAAAAAATAGTAAGAAACTTACGGATTTGAAATGGGTGAAGGATATTATGATCAAGATGGAAAAGGGAGTAAGGGGCAAATAAGATGCCTTGCAAGGTAAACTTCTAGCTGCAGACTCAAAACAACTGTGTAAATGCCAGTTTGGACTGCAAGGCAGTTTTATCCAGGGCTCACCCAGGTCCCAGGTGTATCATGTTTCCTGCATTTTTGCGTGACCCTTTACATCTTACCACTCTTGTAGTACCAGGGGCAATCACTTCATCTTGCTGTCATGGTTCCCACCTACAAAAGATGGTGTGTGCACCTGGTTGGATCGGCAGAGGACTGTTTTAGTATTTTTAGTATCATTTTTAGTATTATTACTGAACAGACCTCATTAAAATTAACTGAGTAGTTCTGAAATGAAGCATGTAGCAAAAAGTTCAAGCTTTCCAGAGTTTTGATAGAAGAACAGTGCATTTCAAATAAGCACCCAAACACTGGGGAATTCTAATCTGAATGATAACTGCCTTGGACCAGAGGAAATGGTGGCTCCCTTAACATCATCTCCCTTAATGGAAATGTTTACTGGGAACTATGAGCATCTGGCAGGAGATGCTTAGTGCTTTCTGGGATCTAGCCCTGGATTTGGAGATCTCAGAGGAGCCTGGGCTGGGACAAGTCTCAGACTCAGAGATATCAGAAGCATCACGAACCAGGCAGCTTGATTGTGAAATTTATGTAGTATAAAACCACAAAAATTAAAGAAAAAAGAAAATCGGGAAAGAAAATTCAGCAGAACACTGGCATTTTTTAATGGATTCAGAGTTTGTTTGGCCTTTTGAAGGAAGGTCTTATTTTAACCAAAGCATTTGCTGCCTACTAATGAACTGAACTGGGTGTCATTTATGAAAAAGTCTTGGTCAAATCCAAAGCTTGAGTGACTGCCAGCAGTCTCTAGGAAATAAGGAGTTCCCTTCTCATCAGAAGGATTGAGATCTGACACTGCCACTATGCTTAAATTAAAAAATTAAACAGTACATATTAAAAATGCAATTACATGACCCATCAATGCTTCTTAGACAGGAAGGCCTTTGGACCCTGGCTTTATTCACCTCACATAGCACCTGGATCCCACAGTCACTGGGTTATGGATTATTATCCATGAGGAGAAGCTGACTGCCAAGAATCTAAGGCTTTCTAATTAAAATGAAAATTCTACCTCAAAATTATGAAATATTTTATCGTATATTTACAAAAGCAGATGTTACAATATGATGGAAATGAAAGAAGCATTATAGTAATTATTATAACAGAGACGCTGAAGGCATACTAACTCTGTTAGTCTTTCAAGAGATGTGGTGTGAGCTACCGTTTCTGGTGTGCTGATGTTTGCTAACCGTTAGGAATTGGGGAAAAACCTGGTCGTATGTAGGAAAGACATTAAAAATAAAAATAAATTCCTGTGCAGTTCCTGGGACTTGCCATGACAATGTAGAGAATGCAAATTATAGTTGTGCATTGAAGTTTTAAGAAAGACAAATTAGAGGTTTTATTAGTGTTCCTTTGATATTTTTCCACAGTCTTATATATCAAAAAAGGCTTTGTGTTTTTCCTTATCCATCAAACCCAATTCTAGAACCTGCAAACTTAGGTTTTCAGGAACAAAATGGGGTACAGAGACCAAGACGTTATGCTGCCAAAAGGCCTATGTTACAAACCTTTTTTTCCTGTTGTAGATCTGTCAGTTTGTATTCTAACCACATGATTAACACATGTAGACATAATTTGCTTTAAATGAAATACTAACAAGAGCTACGCTGACTGCAAGTGACTTAGAAAATAATGCAATATTCTGAAATATGAACTTAAGGAGACATGATTATTTTTAATTTGTTGAAATTAATAAGGAAACAGAAATACCAATTTCAGGAGAATCTTAGTAAACCAGCCAGAATGTTTACCTACTCGGACATTATCCAAATACTACCTTTCTGTCTTCAGACTGCGAGTTACTGTGTGGCCTGTCAAGTGTTGCAAGTGGGAGTCAGAAACAGTCTTTTAATCATATTTGACTCGTTCCTTGCTCTTATGTGTTTGTTTCAAAGCATAAGTTCTGCTAAACAATTGGGTGAATGCTCTGAGCTCTACCACTGTAGATCTGAATTAATACTGCATTACAACAAGGTGTAGTTGACTCAGAGGGGACTGAACAGGAACCACTAAAAGGCATGAGACAACAAACTTCTCCTAAGTTATTAAAGAAAAAACACGTGACTGTGACTTCTGGTCATTGGCTCAATCAGCAGCTGCAGGCACTTCTTAAACCTGCTAGGCATCGTCAGGGAGAAATTTTGGGAGCTTACTCTGCCTTCGCTCAGTCAAATGAGCCAAAGAATTTCAAAGGCAGGTAAACTCCTGGCCTCTCTGACACCTCTGATACCTTGTTCCAGTTCTTGAATCCTTTCTTGTCCTTCATCTCCTTCCTTTTCCCCCTTTCTCTCAGTCTTGTACCTTTCTGAGAGACCTTCCATGAGTATCATTTCCCAATGACCTGTGCCAGCCCACCTCTAACCCTGGGGATGGAGAACATATAACTGCTGCTTAGATGCTTTGGCCACCATCACTGGACCAAGCACCTGCCCTCTCTACTCCATGCTTTCCCAAATGATCTATGCAGCACAAACCTGGCTGCATCAGAAACCATATGCTCTTCTAGCATGGGTTCAGCTTACTCAAACATATACAGCACCCCTTCCCCTTTCTGAAAGTACTTTTCTTGGTGTTTAAGGGGAGGAATGGCAAGAAATTATCCTTCCCTCTCTCCTACAGACTTTTCAACAGATAGGGATTAGTTAGAGCTTCCTAGAAGCTAGGGATTTTCCGCATATGTGTGCATGTTTCCAAGCCTATTTCTTGAATACCCAAACGTTCATCAAGAGGGCAAGGAAGAGGAGATCTGAGACTGAACTGCGTGCTTTAACTGTTAGCCACTTGCTCAGCAGCGAGTAGATGCTCCATATTGCCCGGCACTCGTGGATTTAGATCCTAAATGCAAGGAAATCCTGGCTGGCAGCAGCAGATCTGGGTTGCCAACAGGTTCCACATGGAAGTATCCCATAAGGCTGGTGCTTTCTGTGTTAAAGCTGACATGTAAAGCTCCTTCCTCTTATCTAACCTGAGTATGACGCACTTGGAGTCTGCGGCCATGGGAGCTATACACAAAGTGGACAGTAATTTCTTAGGGCCATATTCTGCCACTCTTTCTAGAAGTAATTCTGTGCCTGTGAATAGTGACATTGAAAGCAAGAGGGGTGAGATATTACATGTGAATGAGAGAGTCAGAGTTATGTTGAGGACTTGAACATTATCCTTTGAGGTCTAAAACACGTTTTTGAGTTGTGTAAGTAGCCTTCTTATTCCAGGTCCAATAGCACAGTGCTGCATTTCCTCTTCCCTCTCTGGGTTTTTGATGTACCTGGATCAGCTGGCTGGGCATTTTCTGGCTGTTGCAGGCTAACTTGCAAAGCTGCCCAGGTGAAACACTGTATTCAAGGCTTTTAGTTTGCTAATGTGGTGGCAGAATATTTCCCACATCTCATCAATACCTGTAGCTATGATAAAGAGGTTAGTGGAAGCAGTGGGCCTGAATCAGCATCCCCTCTCAGTCACAGGGCCAGGTTTGCACTGGCATGCAGTGGGTGGCAGAATTTGGCCTGGGTTGCGTAAAGACCAAGATGTGTATGTTTCCTGCTTCAGGTAATAATGTGCTAAGTTACTACTTTATGCACAGAGGTATGGAAACCTTTTTTTATGTTTTTCCCTCCCTCCCTCCTCTTTCCGTTCTATGATCCAGACACCACTAACTGTATGGAGTTGATGACTGGCAGACTTTCCAAATGTGGTAAGAACTTCCTTCCCTTCTGCCTTTTCTCCTTCCCCAGCCCCCGCTGAGCAACATAATAATGCGCCGTCTGTCCCTTCCACCTCTTTCCCTTCCCTATCCCTGCTGTCCCACGCTCTTTTCAAGCTACCCACCCCATAACAGCCCACTGTGTTTTTCACTTACGTGGTGGACACGAGCATATACCCCTTACTCTGTTCCTCCCCATCCATGCACAGATGCACAGGCTCCACCACGGCTTTCCCCTTCATAGCACAAGTGTGTGGTGTTGCCACTTGAGACTCACTCCCTCACTGAGACTCCCTCCTCACTCCCTCCAACCCAGGCCAGTGATTTTCTTTTTCTTTCCTGTTTTTCCCCCTCTTTTGTTTACTTGCTGCCTTTGATTCATGATTCTTCAGTCTTTTTTCTGCAGTGAAGCTGAATGCTGCCCTGCTATCTGCTGTCTCCCTTGGTTTCTTGCTATTTATTGAGACAGGATTGCTATGTTATTTAATTCCCTTTTGCATCCATTCCCTTCCTCCCCAGAAGGAGGAATCAAACCCTTTTGAATCTTCCATAAGACACGCCACATATTATCTGTCAGACATTTAGCTAGCCTAAATTGTCATAGTTCCAGTCTGGTCTTGGGGAAGGATGTTGTGTCTGTAGCTGGAGGAATAGTGAACCTACTGGAGATTCAGAATTTTTCTAGGAATGAGGGGGAAAAATGTTTCCTGCAAAACTTGCTTGGGATTTCATGAATTTTCATTAATTTATTCCTTGTCTTCCCTCCCCACTTGGGACTATATCCTTTCTTTCAGTACCTCTGCCCCTACTGAATCCTCCAAATACAGTAGTGGAAATACCCAAATACTATGAGGGGGTTTTGTCTTATTTCTTATATCTTGTATAGAAAGGTTCTGTACAGGACTGTTCTCTTTAGATTTCCGTTCTGGTATCTAGGTTGAATTCAGATATCTCTGTGAAAGGGAACACAGACTGTTGAGGAAGCGATCACTGAGCTGGTGCCCTCACCAGCTGGACCTGCAACTTCAGCGTCATCTCTTCATAAACTGAGGAAAGTTGTTCTGGAGTTGTGGAGTCTGTAACAACAAAGGAGAATTGTCATTGTGGAGATAATACTAGGTTTGTGTGTGTGTGACTGAAGCAGAATTTGGCCCATTTCCTGTATTCTGATGATCTCTTTCCCTTTGCTGGTGGGAGTTTTTCCTTTGCTCTGAAAGGAGCTCATTTGATTTCTTGTTTGAGTTTTCTGGGTTATACAGTTTCTGATCTCCTCATGAAGACTCACTTAAGTTGCAGACAGACCTCCAGCTTCTTCTTGAAGTCATCAGTCAGCAAATCCCTGCTCTCCCTCAAGCTTTTGTTTCTTGCCTGCATCTGGCATTCACATCATACAAATACTGAAATGTTGATTCTACTGATTGCTTGCAAGATAACTGGGATATACAGATAACCAGCCAGTACTCTGCATCTCTAGATAGAGAGCATTACTGCTCACTCCCAGTTCAGGAAGGCCCTCCAGCTCTCACAGTGTCAGCATCAATCCAACACAGGACAAAGAGGACAAGGTGAATGCCAATAGAGAGACTATTTTGTGGCAGCTACAGCACAGACAAAGCACATATATATGTCCAGAGAAAAGAAAGGACATGTTACAGGGGTTTAAAGGGCTTACTTTAAATCATATTCCTATTGGTGTGCTCACATAATATAAGCAGTGGTGACTACACCTCCTATATGGGTGAAGAGCCATCTCATGTGCAGGAGAGCTTACCCACAATTTAGACAGGGGAGTAAAAAGGAAGATGCCAGCATTTAGCCTTTTATTGTCAAACTGTCCTCTTTGAGGACAGAGAACTCTCTGAAGTTGACACAATGTTTATCTAGTAACAACAAATAGTGTAAAACTATACTGTGTGGTTTTGTGACCTCATCATATTTCCATATTCTGAGTGTGAGCATGGGGGCATTTTTGGCCAAAGAGTTACCAGTGGCACAAGAAGAGCTAATCAAATGCTTTATGTCTGGCTCAGCCATGTGAAAGCTCTGGTGGGAATAAAAAATATCTTTTCACCCACTAGAAGCCATTGAATGTTGTAATTAACAGCAAGGCAAATTTATTTAGTCCTTTAAATGCTATCTCATCTTCTGCTAGCAGTGGTGATCAATCTGAGAAGTCATTTTGCATACAGCCATGGGCATTGAAAAACACCTTAATGTTGAACAGCAGAGGTATGTCATAGGAGCTGCCAATATCCAAATGACTTACCAGCTGCTGTATCAACCCTACCTGTGCACACTAGAAAACTGCTGCCAACTCTTAATATTTCACAATAGAAGAAAATAATTTGGCTCATAATAAAACTGAAATGCACATTGGGATGGAATATTTTATGTTTCCACTCATTTCAGCATGGGAATGGGCATTTCTATTGTCAGAAAGACTAAACTTGTTTTCATGAAGTCTTTCATATCTTTTCATAAGATTAAATTTACCTTGTAAAATTTAAACCCTTTACATTTAAAATACAGCTGTAACCTGAAAACTGCCTATAGGACTGATACCTTCCAAGTTAGCTGATCTATTCCTTTTGTGTATATAGAACCAAATCAGTTTAGTAACAAAAAAAAGTTTTATGACTTTATGTGCTGCCATTAAGCCTTATAAAATCAACACAGCTTTAAAAGAATGGGCTGGATTCTGTTTCTTTTGAGGCAGGATTGAAAGGTTTACTGCCATCTAATCTGGCACTTATGTCTATCTCATTGAAGAATAGGTTGTATAACCGACTATAAAGTTTGGATAGGTTCTGTAGAGACTCTCCATTAAAAAAACAAACAAACAAACAAACTGAAGAGCCCTACAGCTTCCACCACAAAGCTGGAAATTAGGAAGCATCGTTGTAGATGGAGCGGGTGGGATCTGGAGCCATTGATACACACCGCACAGAAGCCCACAGTGCTATTTCAATAGTCCTGTTCAGAAGAGTCTGTCTTTACAGACTTCAATGACTTTAAGTCCTTTAAATAGTGAGCTGAGGATTTCTTTGGGTGGTTGACTTAGTAGTAAACCTGGTGTATAGCCTTTGATAGTTCCCCTTCTCAGCCATCCCCAGTTTTTTGGAGTCCTTATTAAGTATGTTTCCCCGAGGTGCTGGTTGCTGGCAGAAAGCTCTGAAAAGCCTGCCTTATTCTTTACTTTCTGAGAAACACTTACCAGGGAGTCTGTAAACTTTCAAGTCTGCACATGGTAACTGTCTGGGGCTGAATTTTATTTCTAAGTAAGGCAATCTTTGTTTGCTGCTTTCCATCCCTTGTGACTCTCAGGAAAGTCTTCAGTTACATCAGTGGCAGTTCCATGGATCTGGGTGATGATAACAGGAAGAGAAGATTAGTTTATGTGACTAATGCAGCTCCAGTCAAGTCATGCTTTTGTGTCAGGAACTGCACAAACATATGTTCCTGCAAAGTCTTAGACCGTAAGCCTATGACAACAGGCTGGCCAGAAGACCTCGTGTTTATTCTTAAACATCTTGTGTTGCTGAATTTGAAACCTTGATTCTTGGCACCAGAGTTTAAAAAAAAAAAACAAACTTTACAAATCCTTGTGTGTACCAGTGGCTGTCACCAAAATGATCTGATCAAAGCAGAAGCACAGCAAATCCACTTGCCTTTCATATCTTTCCAATGTATCTCACTCAAATCTCTTACTTCCAATGTTTAGGACTTGCCATAGCTTCCTATTCAGAGCCATCTGACCTTGTCCCCCATGGCTGATCACCCTCTGTGCACACAGAGCAATTGGACTGCAGTAAAGGCCTCTCTTAGCTCCTTGCAATGACAGTTGGATTCATTCAGACACAAGGCCATGACAATAGCATCCCAAGATACTTGAGAAATTAGGAGACTTTTTGGGGTTGAACTTGATGATCTTTAAGGTCCCTTCCAACTCTAACCATTCTATGATTCTATGATTTTGTAGTTTAAAACTGGTTACATCACATTTGGGTTACAGTTGCAGCATGTACGTTTGTGACTGCTAATTTAGAGACTGCTGGTGTTACTAGCAGCAGCAGCAGCAAGTACAGGATTTCATATTATTCATATTCATATTATTGGAAGTGATCCTGATTCATATTGGCATTAATTAGAGTAATCCTGCTAATCACACAGTAGCTATTTGATGGAAGAGAAGGTTGATGATTTGCATTCATAAAGTCGTAACTGATGGCAGTGATGCTGAAACATGTAGAAAAAAAATGTATGCTGCTCTCCCAGCTGAAAGGCTCTTCTCACCGTTGTTACACTGAGGTAGTCAGAACAACATGGTTTTTTATTAGCATTCCTGAAAAATATGCTGGCTACTAGTCTTTGTGACCCAAAAGACAGATAAAAGGAAGGAGACCTGCCTGAAAGATCACATATTCATGCATAATGGTGGATCACAATAAGTACGATAAGTCAGATTTTCCAAAGAGTTCAAGCCAGGTTTCCCAGTTATCCTGACCTAGTATATCCTATACTAGTATCCTTTGCTGTTCAAATGGATGGCTGACTCCCTCCACACTGTAGTCATATCTGTTCATTCTAGTGTTGTGGTGGAGAAAAATTTCTTTTACCGATTCATGACTCATGTTTTTACATTGTAGAAGAAGGTAGAAACAAAAATGGCAACTTGGCACTAAAGATGAATCCAGATGAATTGAACTATCTGGTACATGTCAGATCCTGTTTTGACAGCTATGGCTATATTTTTATTATCCAATACAAGGTCTTTCCCTCTTTCTCTTTAACAATATCTAATGCAGGAAAACCAGCTTGCTCTCTCTTAATTAAGATCATGGTACTTTATTTATGGCAGGCAGTGCTTCAGGATACTCCATGCGAACACTTGCTTGCTGCACTAAGCTAAATTTGAGATGGTCTCCATGGAATATTAAATCATATTTTGAAGGGATTGATTCAGAGGAAATGAAGAGGCAGCATTTCACCAGCATACACAGGTCGTTTTGCTCTTAGAAACAGGTCAGAGAATTTAAAACCCATAAGATCATACTTGAACATCCATCTGTCAGGAGAGGACAAAATCTTATTGTTAAGTGCCAGTACATTTCTGGCATTTTTATAGATGAAAAACTGGAATGAAACAGCAGAAGGCTCTAGGAGAATGGGTAGTAGCAATCCTATCATCTGCTATGGCTTTACAAGTGTAGGTCGTCAGCTTCCCTTCTCAGCACGCACTTGTGCAGACAGATCTTTGTAAAAGGACGGGCAGATACAAAGAATTCTTGGGCTGAGTCCTTTACCAGCCAACTTGCTAGAACAACGTGATTCCACAACAGAATCTGGCGTCTCTTCATCCCACCACTATCTTTGCCTGCTCTTTCAGTGCCACCAGCTGTCCAAACAAATGCATGATTCCTTCCTCTCCATCATTGTGTCTCCTTTTTTGAATGTTATCTGATGATGCTGGATTGGCCAGAGCTATTCCTCAGTAATGGACATGTTTGTTTTCTGATTAATTTCTCATGCCTTAGCACTGCAGAAGGTAGCAGCAAGGAAATACCCCTCATCTATTTGGGTCTTTGCTGCCTGTGTTCACCATTCTCTAACTCATTACCCAGGAATTAACCCATCTCACTTATATTGCCTGGGACAGGAGAGGCTGAACTGGATCTCAGCTTCTCTGTGTGTGCATGAGAGAAAGAAAATGTGCAAGATAGAGGTGGAACAGCCATCTGGCTAGTCACAAATATTGTGCCACCCTCCCACAGAGGAGACGGGATGTTTTAGGGGAACGGTAAGAAGGATGGGTTATAGAGCATTTGCACGTCAGGTTTGTTGTTCAGATCTGCCCCGGTGTGTAGTGACTGAAAGTTCCCACCTTCTGCTGGTAGCACAGGTGTCTAAAGACTCTGGAAAATACACTCTATTGTTACCTTTGGAAGTCATCTTTCCCAGTTGAAATTTAGGTGTCCTGCTGCAAAACCAGAGTTGTTCTGTGGACTGTCTGCCTCCATTTTCTGGTCCTAAATTGAAATGAAATCAAAACAGCTGCCCAATTAGATAACTAACTGAGGAAAAACAGAAATGGGAACTTGTTCTGGTAAACCTGTTGTGACAATTTATAAATCCAGTAAAAACCACATCCATGTCTTTTGAAATGCTTTCCTGAGTTCCTATACAAGTACCCTCTTGGGATTTCTGCAGTTTCTTCAGCTCACTTCAAGTAGCCTAGGGAGGGTTCATAGACTAGGAGGAAGATCTGTGTGGTGGCCTCCAACAAAACATTGCAATGGCCTTTCTGTCACCCTTCTGCAGTCCAGAGGGAAGCCTCGTACATCCAACCATTAAAGGAGAAAAAAATTTCTTTCTGTAGCCTTCTTCAGTGGTCAGTGAGCTCACTGAGGTATCTCTGTGATCTGTATTTGCATAATGCCTAGGGCAGGGTCTCTTTAGTCTGGAGGAAGACCCCTACATGAAAATACAACTAAACAAAGAGGAATAGGCCGCTTTTATCTTTCTGTCATCATCTGCATATACTCTTGCTTTGGGTTCTATATTTTAAGTTTCTGGTTTTGGAGGCAGAAGGGACTCTGCCAACAGAAACCAAGCAAACAGGCAAAAAATGCCTAGTCTTAATAAAGAGGAGACTAGAACTCCATCAAAGTAGCAAAATGAGTTCAAAAGGGAATGGATTACCACCCGTCAAGAGAGTGTTTCAATGCTTTATGTGAAAGGAGTTTTTGTTGCATGATTCACTGAAACCATGGCTACCTATCAAAATACAGATCAAGCTAGGGATGAAAAAGACAAGGGGTAAAGAGGAATGAGTATAGGAAGAAGATCTCAGTAGCAGAGGCAGGCAGAAGAGTCAGAAATGGTGTGAAAGCAACAAGGGAGGAATATGGGAAGTCAGCTTGACATAGTGTGTCTCCATTTCCAGTGGAGACCTATCTTTTCCTGTTCAGTTTCTCCCAAAGGCAAAGCTAAAAATGCAGAAATCCAAATTTTCTCAGGCTACACAGAAAGGAAGGCAGAGGATAATCCCACAGATGGCAGATTTGTTTTGTACAACTTTGTGTTCAGCACCTCAAGGATTACTGCATTAAAAATACATAGACTCCAAGAGATGGTTTCACAGGAGAAGGAAGAGCCTTAGGGTTTGCTTCCAATAAGTCAATGGGAATGTTGCTATTTGCTTCAATGGAAAGAGGACCAAGCTTCATCTGACTGTCTTAAAATGTTACAAAACAGCAGGCTCTTATCAGTGACTGAAGCCTTCAGGCTTGTCCTGAAGCTAGTTAGTTGTTCACCACCTCCTGTTGTTTTCCATGGAGGACTCTGAGGGTTGGGGCAAGGTCAGGGCAGAGTTTTTGGAAAGTCACAGCAGGGTCTTTGCATGGTGCATCCTTTCCTGGTGTCACTTCTGGTGCCTGGAGGGAATCACCTCATTTTCTCTTTCCTCTCTTACCTGAGTGCTCCACCTCCACTTTGCTTCTCAAACCTGTGACACCACTGGGGGCTAGGTCAATGGCAGACAGACTTCCTAAGAACAACAGATGACATACTGTCAGCTGTGAGGGTTGATACAGGCCACCTGCCCAGCTTCCTTTTACATTTTTGTGTCTGTCTCCAGCCCCACTTCTTCCTTTGCAAGTGCCTGTTGTATCCAGATGCGTTTACAGTTTTGACTTCTTTCATGACATTTTGCTGAGACAGTGCTGCACACAGGTGCCAAAAACCAATGCCTTCTCTGTAAATATATTTCTCTAGCATCCCTTCAATACATGACCCTTTCATAAGCTTCAGTGCTTGTTTTCAAACCCATTCCCCTTCCCCATCTTGCAGCATACAGCTCCTCGGTCTAACTCAAAAATGCACATATCCATCTCCTCCTAATAACAGATGTAAAACTAACACTCTGAACCTCCCCTCCTGCTTCTGATCCTTCTCACAGTTTCTCACCCTTGTACCCTTCATGCCTTCTTTGCTCTGTGTTGATGAACATTTGCTCTTAAGGGGAAAGAAGACCTTAGTTACAGATGCATGAAACACCAGGGAAGTTTTGAAGAATAAGTGAGCCAAATGTTAACCCGTGTCCAGAGGAAACAGGATGTTATTGCACTTTCTGAAACAAGAGAGGCAGCCTTTTTTGAGGTCCCAGATGGACTTAGAGGTGTAAGAGTCTATCACATCTTGGACTGAATGCTAGGAGTGGAACACTGCTGAAGAAGCTATTCTAATCCATCATCACCTGCATTTTCAAGTCTTGTTTTACTGGCTGTGTAAACCCTGAAGGGCACAAGAACTAAGAGGAGCAACGCCACGCACCATTTTCATGCTTCCAGCATAGCTGGCCGATGTTTACATATCTCCGGAGAAAAACGTGAGGACTTTGTCTGTCCAAAGACCAGTATCTAGACTAGCTCAAGAGAGGGCTGACAAGCTGTCATGTAGACAACATCAATGCAGTGATTATATGTATGGCTTGGTGTAGGGTCAGCTCTTTCTTGACTGCAGGATAGGAGAGCATTATTACCTAGTCTTTAATTACAAGTCAAGATACTAGAAAAGGCAAAGGAAGCAAAGGGTTAGTGAAATGGCCCATTTTATTTTTCAGTAGCACTCTTTAAACATCCCTAAGGACTTCTTACCTCCCATTAAAATTTTACCTGAAAATGCTGATTGTAAGGAATCCAGTAGTGATACAGGCAAAGAAAAGAAGACTGTTAAATACTTCTGCTGCAATAAATCTCCAGGCACTCGAAAGCTGGTAGGGCATGGGGAGGAGAAAGGGTGGATGAAACAAGGGCTGCATATTTTAATAGGATTATTAAAAGTCCTGCATCAGGACTCAGCAAATACAAGATATATACTCTAAAAAAATGTTTTATTGCTCCGTTCTTGAAAGTTGTACTTTTGTCTACTGTTCCTGTCTATGTGAAAACAAAAAACTTCCTTGATTCCTGCAGAGCCCTGCTTACTCTGCCCTCTTCTTTCCCTCTAAGCTTGTTGAATAAACTGCTCAGCTGAATAACTAGAGATATTTCCTTCCCCCTGTTCTCCCAACCTAGCAGTCTTTCCCTCTCCAGCATTTTTTTCAGCGCTCTTTTTCATCCTCTCTGCTGACTCCATTTGCTTATGAAGATGAGGGGTCCAAAGCCACATAAAAACCAGATCTGTCCACATTCCTGCATTCAAGGCTGAGTGTTTCTTTTTTTCTTTCTTTTTATTGAAAAAGAATATCCACCTAAAAGAAGAACCGAGTCTGAGCACACAGAAACAAGTTTGAGCAGAGCATGAGTCCACAAACCTAAAACAGTTTTAGGGAGGCTTAGGTAAATCTCTGAAGCAGAAGCCATAGATATGGAACAAATATTCTCCTTCCAAAGCGTTTGGATACTTGTGGAAGAAAGCAGGTGGAGTTCACAGAGGTCTGACCCCAAAACAACTGAGAGTTTGATAGCTCTTCTCTTCTTAGCCCAAAATTGAGACACGTGCTTTGCCTGGCTGTTTGTTTGGGCCCATCTCTAAGGTTGCAGTCAGTTAGGTGAATGATGCCCTTCCAGAAACTAACAGCCATTTGCTTGTGGCATTGGTGTAACTGAATGCACAGACAGAACCAGGGCCAGCAGTAAATTAACCACAAAGAAGCAAGTAGAGGAAGACAAGAAATGAATTAGATTACCAAGATCAAGATCCTTCACTCTATATGCCAGCAATGTGATTTTTCTCAATGCCTGTTAACATGCAGAGGAAAGCAGCAATGACCTGATTAGCACGGGGCAGGAAAAGAAGTGTAACACATTCAGCTTTGCAAGCCACAAATACTATATATTTCCTCTTTCTTTGTATAAAGAGCAGTTGATGTCTCGCTGGCATTTTCCATTAGAGCACTCAACAAGCTCTTCAAACAAGTTACCGTGCACAGAAAGTATTTTCCTGTTGTAGTAACTGCTTTGCTTATTTTTGCAATGAAATTGAAGGGAAATAAAATATTACCAAGCCACTAATGTCCCCCAGCTGTGGATAAATGGCAATCTCTGCTGTGAAGCAACCCCTTTGCTCCTGACTGAAAGTTCACACTTCTAGGACAGAAGGTTCTACTCTTCACAGCATACCACAGCATTAGAAGATAAATGCGAGGAGCCCATTTCCTTCTGGGTGCTGGAGAATGAAATTACTTAGTGGGATATAAATTATTTGACTTTGTTAGAACAGCCCAATATTGAGAAAAGAATCATGGGGTTTTAATGACCATGAACAGGCATCACCTCCATGGTGTATGTTAGATAAAACTACCTTCAATGTCCATGTTCAGAGAATTTAGTGTGACCCATCCTATCTCTAATCAAGATTAAACCCCCAATCCAATAAAATTTAAAGGGTCTAGAAATGCCCCAAAAGGCTAACTTTCCAGTAGCAGCTGGTCCCTTTCCCTCTGTAGCACCCCAGAGCCTTTCCTCAGGCATGGCCTTCCACACATCCTCTGACCTAGGACTAGACTAACAGCATACAGCCCTGCTGCCTGGAGGTCTAAATGGCGTGAAAGATCGTGTTCATGTGCACAGTTCCCAACCCATGTTCATACTGCAACCTGTTCCAGTGGTTGGCTTAACGAAATACCTGTTCTGCTAGCACACAACCCTAAACCCCTCTTTGACTCGTAATTCCATTGGAGTGAATGTCAGTGTCATGGAGGCTGTATTGGAAAGAGAATATAAATTCAGGACAAGAAGGAAGTAGTTCTTGACCTTGGTAGGCCCTAGAAATAGTTAGATGCCTAACAGCCTACTTCCATAACGCATTCAGCATCTTCATTTCCAGGGACCTGTTGTAAGAAGGATCTGGAGGTGCTTAGAAACCTGCCAGTACAAGCCACGAACCACACATGCGGATGGTGACACTCGTGTCAGCTGTAGCTCATTTCTCAGTGCTGTTTCTCTTGCACTCGTGTTCTTCAGGCTTAGTGACTGAAAGGTGAGCGAGGAGATACTCAGAAAGAAATAAAATGCAAGCAAAGAAAGCCTAATGCCCGGTGTAGCCAGAGAGCTCAGCAAGGCTGCAAAGCAAAGTATCAATTAGCGACCATATCCAAACACTCCATGTTTGTAACAGTAGCAGTAAGATGGGATTTGCCTGTATCCAGCATTACATTCATGGATATTTCAGTGTGGAGTGGCCAAGTGACTCCAAGTAATAGACTGAACTATTTCAGCCACATGGTGCTGTGCATTCCTGCTAGGTGAGACAGCAATGCTCCCCCGCTCAGGAGAAAAGTAAGACCTTCCCTCTAGGCGTTTTATGCTCCCAGCCTCTTTATTTTTGTAGGTGTCCCATCCTAAACACTCTTCCTCTTCCTGCTCATTGTCTTCATCCCCCACACACCCCCACGCACGTGGCTCTGGATCTCCTCATCATGTTCTTCTCGTTAAAAACCCCATTGTTCATTTGTTTGTTTGTTCTCTCTCTTTCTCTCCTCTTTTTCTCTCTCTTTCCCTCTCGTTTTTTTTTTTTTTTTTCTTCCTTCCTTCCTTCCTTTCTTTCTTTCTTTTTTTGTCTCCTCTGTTTTGTGTACCCAGGCAGCCCATTGAGTAACTTCTTTGACGTAATTAAACAACTTTTTTCAGACGAGAAGAACGGGCAGGTGAGCCATCCCCCCGGCACGCCAACCAAGCATAGCGCAAACAGCAAGCGGAGCGATTCCGGTTCTAATGACTATGGGTCTAGAGGAGACAATAAGTACCCTGCTGGCAAAGACAAGGCAAAGATGGTCTCATCAGTCGGCCTACAAGACCAACCTTAAATAAACACATAAAAAATTAAATAACTTAGAAAAAAAAAAAAAAAGAAAAACAAAAAAGCAAGAAAGAATGAAAGAATATTCCTTAGCAAGCTAGCCTCTAAACTAGAAGGATGTATATACCTTGCCACAACAGTACAAAACTGTCTATAGACAAATTTTGTATGAAGGAATGACTGTATATATATACATATATATATTTATATATGATATATAATATATATCTCAGAAACAAACACAAAAACAAACGAATGAAAGAATGANTATTATTATTTTTTGTTTTCCTTTGTTTTGTTTCTTGTTCTGTTCATGCTCTCTCTGTGTTTCTGACGACACCACTTGTTTCCGCTCTGCTACCAGGAATTATCCCGAAAAGTTAACATGTCAGCCACGGCTTCACCTTCTGTGCTCTGCGGACACTTGTTGACGGAAGGCAACCGATGTAGACTGTCCAAGGACCAGTCCTGTTTGAGGTTCCCAGCCTCCCCTCTCCCTTCAGGAAGTGGGTTTCTCCCCCACTTCTCCCCAAACACCTCCCCAGTGCACGCCCTTTTGGTGGTTTTTTTCCCCCCCTCTTTTTCTTTTTTGGTGCTCTACAAGAGAGTTCTGCTCAGTTACGGGGTTGCAGAGACTGGGCTGAAAGGAGGTTGCAAATTGTTGGGAGTGAAACCTTTACCCTTGGCAACTTCTGTCCATGCAGGTGAACTCAGCCCGGAGGGGGAGGGTGTGGGGAAGGAGAGGGGCGTAGCGGGACCGCAGTGTTCCATGAATCCAGAGCGCGTTCTCATCAGAAACCAGCCAGGAGCAACTCAAAACTAAGCGTTGAACCAAGACAAAACTGGGGAGCTTCATCATGGGATTTTCTTAACCTTCTTTTTCTCCCCACCACCTTTTCCTTTTCTTTTGCCCCCTTTTTTATATATACATGTATATATGTGTGTATATTTATATATAAATATACATACATACATACATATATATACAAAACAGTTGGTTTTTTTGTACTGTATCGTTTTGCTTTTTGACCTGCTGGAAGGGGAAAGGAGTAAATTTAGGAGGGAGAGGGGGTTCAATGAATAAACACATACAAACAAAACATTAAAACTTAGGGAAAAGGCAACTTCTGGTAGCAAAGAAGAGGGACAAGACTCTGCCAAGGACTGTCTCTCCCGCCACCGGGCACAGTTGCCGCTGCTGCTACTGCTGCTCCTCCTTCAACACCTTCCTCCCCACCTGTCAACTCCCTGCCACTGTGCCACCGCGCTGGGACCTTCTTCGACCAGCTGGATCCTCCACCAGACCCTGCATTTAGAGGCAATTGTTGTGTTGCTAGTGCTGCATTGATATCAGTATTATTATTTCTTTAAGTTACCGGTTTCATTTGTTGGCTTGGGTGATTTTTTTCTAA